>UCOH01012743.1:23239-50041 GCA_900474275.1 Synergus japonicus
GATAGGCAAAGGCGGGGGGTGATTCCGCACAGGGATTTTCAGCAGTGATGGAAAATGGGTTTGGGGGTTGCGGAGGGGTTGCTGTCGCCGGGGATGGCACTGACACCATACGACCTACATACAGGCCATTGTGCCCTACTGTATATTCCATTACGTCATCAGTTGTACCCGACCAGGCCAAATCCAGATTCACGTACACAACCATCTCCAACTGCTTGCTACTGCTGTTGGTTACTCTGATCGAACTAACAAAATTAAATTACTTTTCTGACTTTTCTTTCTCTTTAATTTCACCGAGTTGGGCGAAATAACGAATTCGGTGTCTGGTGAACAGTATTGCTTTGTTTACTAATTAAAAGATTACTAATTAGTAGATATTAATTATTGATTTACGAATTTGAAAAGATTTCATATAGCTGAAAGGCAAGAATATTATCTCTACACTTGAATCAGTGAAATTTAACTGATTACCAGTCAAATTCCACTGATTTTCAGTGACTCTTTTCTCACGATTTTAATCAGTGGAAATCAGTGAAAAGTCACTGAAATTTTTAGTGGTTTAGTAGAGATGACTGAAAATTTCAGTGACTTTTGACTGATTCTCAGTGAACTTTCAGTAATTAAAATCGTGAGAAAAGAGTCACTGAAAATCAGTGGAAATTTTGTTTTAACGCGCGAAAAAAAGGATTTAAAAATTCTGGTTATGAGATAAAGAGGAAAAAAGCATGAATATTTGAATTCTGTGCAAGAAAGTTTTGTAGGATGAAAAGGGGAAGATGAATTAAAGAAGGCACTTTTAACAAAGATCTCGGCTGATTTTCTGAAGCATGCATTTATTATGTGATGCTGAAATCAGAAGTTTTGGTAGAGACCTTTTCACCTCCTCCAAGTTCTTGAACTTCGAAGTGCTGACAAAAGACGTAAATTAATTTAGAATTAAGTGTAGACGAGGGACATTTATATTTGAGGACTGCAAAACGGGCAAGTGCAATTGTCTGGAATTGTGAAGCTGGCGTTAAGGAAAAGTTAAAGATTGAAGGAAAGAATATAAAACATAACTTTCAAGAAGTTAATTCTATATAATTAACTATGTTCTACATAACACTGACTAAAAGTTAATCTATATATTAGTCTATACACTCTAAATTTGAATCAGTCAAAACTGACTGATTCCAACAGTCCGGATTCGACGACTGACATATCAGTCACTTTGACTGTTTCAAAACAGTCATTTCAAGTGACTGTTAAAATCATACAGTTTAATTGATTTAATCAGTCGCTTTGATTAATGTGATCAGTCACTCTAATTAATTCAATCAGTCATTCTGACTAATATAATCAGTCATTTATTTAAAGAATAATGAAATTATTGTATATACTTATATATACATACATATATTTATGAAATCCACGTACACTTAAAAACTATAAAGTTACACTCTGGTTACACTTTTTGAAATATTTACTTAAAATATATAAATATTTCTTGAATATATATTTAAAGATTTAAGATTACATATTCTTAAATATTCAATCAGTCGTTTGAGGTGACTAATAGATATTGAAGTCACCATTATTGACTGATTAATCAGTCAAAACGACTGACGTGTCAGTCAAACTGACTGAATTTTCTGTCAAAACATACTTGACTAATGAAATCAGTCAAATTTTGACTGATTAAAATTTAGAGTTACATTAGTCTATATATTAGTCTATATAACACACTAAAAATTAGTAAGAGTATGCAGAATTTTCGATTTAAATTACGTAATACCGATTAATTACCTTTTAATGATATATAATATTCACAAAAGAGAGAAATGTATGCAATGTGCAGGGAGTGATAATTATACAAACGGTATTATATAATACTGTACTCAATTTACAAAGATTACTTTGCAAAGTAATTACACTAAGGACTATGAAGGTAGATTCATGAAATGAATTAAGTTCTATAGAATTCTATCCCCTTAATTCTGCTCTCATTTTCGTATCAACGGCTAAAGGTCTCAGAATTCCGTTTGGTTTCCAGACTTGACTGTTAAGTTTATTCTACCTGAGTTAAATTACTTCTGTTTTGCAGAGATAAAGAGAGACTATAAATGATTTCTATTTCAGGGTTTCTTGCTATCTCGAAATTGTACAAAAATACAGAACAGTACGGAAAGTTTTGATCAAACTTCAATTTACATCCGAATATGTCTGAATCTGCTTAAGTATCTGCATTACTTAAAATTCTGAAACCTTGAGGAAGTTTGAAAACTCTCTTTTCTCTCTACAATAGCAAATACTTGTGAAGGAATTTTGAAACTGTTCTATTTCTATTTCCTCTCCAAATCTATTGTTCTTTTCAAGAAATCGTCTATTTTCTTCTTAAGCACTTCGTGCTTTCATCTGTTTTCTACAAGTAACAAGACAATTCTGCAAACGCTATTCGTACAAGTTTCTATGGCTGTTATTTACAACGTTCATTGCATTCGATTTGAGACACGAATTTGGAATTCTAGAACAACAATTTCATGGGATGAATAAAGTAGATAAATAAATAAAGAGATAGATAAATAAGGATTTAAAAACTCATAAAAATCACTTAAAATTTTTTTAAATTCGTGAAAACCTCTTAAAATTCTCATCAGAAACTTCTTGAAATTCTTGAAATTCTACGATAACATTTAAAGACTTTTTATATCTTTTAAAATCCATTAAAATTATTAGAAATCATGTTACATTCCATGAAATCTTGAAAATTCTATAAAATCTTTTGAAAATCAGAAAATCCCTTAAAATTATTAAAATCTCTTGACTTCTTTAAAAATTCCAGGAAATTTTATTGTAATATTTCAAATTCCTTAAAGGTCCCTTAAAATACTTTGAAATCTTTTGCAATGTCTTAAAATTCGTTGGAATCTCTTAAAGTTCCTTAGCTTCAAAAATTCTCTTGAAATTCCATGAATTCCGTTAAAATTCCGCGAAATATCCTGAAATACCTGAAAATTCTACGAATTCTTTTTAAAATTCCTGTAAAAATCTCTTAAAATACCTGTTTAAAAAAATGTATGTAACGAAATGTCCCTAAAATTTCGGTTAAAAGTGTTGTTTCAAATCTGTACTCTCTAAATTTGAATCAGGAAAATTTAATTGATTTTTTAATGACTTGAAGTTGTAAGAAACTAAATAAATAATTGTGCGCGTGTTGAATAAAAAGATTAAAGATTAAAAAATGATGTAATAAGATATTGACAATATATATTGACAATATATATCCGGAAGAACGAGAGACTGGAGAAGTTGCAGAGACGTGTCCAGAAAAGTAACCAGGTCGTTGATTCGATTTTGTATAATTCCAGTACAAAGAACTCGATTCCTGATCAGTGATGCGACATCAAGATTCCGAACAATACTTGGGTCAAGTCAGGTCAGGGCTTGAGGCCAAACGATTTGCAAGTATATGACAACGTTTCATTTTCTTTCTGTTTGGCCCGCGGATACAGAGAAAAATGAAAAATGAAAGGAAAAATGTCTTTGTCCGAGTTCTTGATTTTATCATGAGTATAATAAATATTGACCTTGAAAATTGCGAACCTATAAAATGAAGAATTTTATTGAACCTACTAAAAATATATCTGTGTTAGCTAATAAAAATGCACTTTTTTTTTTGCAGGACTGTGTTTAACTTCATCGAGAATTTCCACCTCAAGGTCAACATTCAAGAGAGGTTCGTAATTCTGGTTTTATATCAACTCTTTCATGCGTTTTACTGTGGACGTTACAGAGAGTAACATCTAACATGATTTTACCGATCATATCGTAAAGGTTTACGCTGGAAGGGCAGAATCCGCGAAATTACTGCGATTACTTTCGAAACGACCGATTTAAAAGAGTGTAAGTAAGGAGTCACAAAAATCTCCTCAATCTTGGTCGCATTCAGTTCAATGAAAAGTGATCAACTGCTATTGCTACTCTATAACATTTACAAAACTTGTATTCGCTCTTTTTTCCTGACAATTACTTATCAGTGATATCATATAAAATCTGCCTTGCATCAGATAAGCAATTAAATTTCATTTAACTTCATAGCTTCTTTCTTCCACAAAACAATACGGCAAACTCTAAAATAAACAATGAAACGATTGTTTTTGAACAATTGTTGTTTTTGAAAGCAAATAATCTACATGTAAGTTAATCATGAAGCTCTATTAATCTTGTGAGAGGAGCTGAAAACCTGTTTTGTAAGTATACATGCAAAGTAATCTGCTTTTCGTTGAGCTAAACGAAGCGCGAAAAGACACAAAGGCCGCGGGATCGCAGTAATTTAATCAGCTCCACTTGAACACTGTAGTGTCAGAGTGAGGATATCTTCCAAGTGTAGAATTTGTGGTGTTGGACTGAACTGGAAAGCGTGGTCGTGGTGCTTGTGATCTTTCGTGTGGGAGGATCTCTACATGTACCTGCAGATACTTCTGGTGGTGGTGGTATTGATCCAGGGAAGAAACTCCTAGTCGTGCGAGGACGAGGACTATACCGACGTTCGCCACTCTTTATCAGTCCTTGTTTCCCTCTCCATCCGGATCTCCACCAATCGTATCTTTCGAGTAACTACCCTGCCTTGGAGTTCTGCAACCCCCTCAACAGAGCACAGTGGCAATTCCTCCCCCACTTGGAGGTCATAATACCTTTTGCAGAACTAAAGTCATTTCAGTGTCGACCGCCAGAGTGTAAAGATTTCCTTTTTATGATGAAATTCAATCGTTCAAAGAAGCTTTCTGGAAAATCAAACAAAGCTTTTATACCTCACAATCAGAAAAATATGACAGCCACTTTATAGGATAACGCAAAACTATTATTTGCGCGCGATTACTGCATGGCCACTAGATTCAATTTTTTTCATTTCCCTGACTTTTCCTAGATTTTCAGACAAATTTCCCTAACATGTAAAAGTATGAAAATGCGAAGAAGTTTTTCAGTATAAATACTATTGAAATTTGTCAAACACTTTCGTATAATATCACTTTAAATCTTTTGAAATTTAAAATCACTTCACACCACTTGAAATTCGTAAAAATCTCGCAAATTTTTGATAACTTTGGAAATCTGTTAAAAATCTTAAAAACATCTTAAAATTCGACGAAAGCCCTTCATTATTATTTCATGAAAAGCTTTAAATTTTCACTAATTGATTTAAAAGCTCTCAAAATCATTACAAATCCTTTAACTTCCTCAAAAAACTTGCAAATCTTTTCAAATTTCTAAAAATCTCTTAAAATCTCCTACAAGCTTTGAAAATTCCACAAAATCTTTTAAAAATCTCTTGAAATACTTCAATATTCGACGAGGAAGTTTAATATCTCTTACAATGCGTCAAAATCTCTCAAAATTCACTGAAATCTTCTGAAATTCCTAGAAACATCTTTAAATTCCTGAAAATTTCACTATAATTTTTAAAATCCTATAAAATATGATAAATTCTTTTAAATTAAAATTCAATGAAATCCTTTACAGTTTCACAAAATCTCTTAAGATTCATTAAAATCTTGTGAAATCCTCGAAATTCAATAAGGATAACTTTGAAATTTCCTAAAATACATTAAAATCTCTAAATAAAACTTCGCGGAAACAAAAACCTCACAAAATCTTTTCAAAATAAAAAAACATTTTAAAAATGGTAAAATTTCTTTAAATTTTTACAAGCTTCTTAAAATTCTTTATAATTCCACGAAAAACTTTAAAATCTGTTAAAATGCGTAAAGGTCTCTTAAAATTCTTGAAAAGATTTTGAAATTCCATAAAATTCTACAAAATCTTTTATAAATCATAAAAATCTAGTGAGATTCTTTAAAATTTCAATAAAAACCATTAAAAACACTGTAAAAAAATACAAATTTCTTAGAATTCTTTAAAATTCCACAAGAATATTTTATAATCACTTAGAATCTTTCAAGTTTCTTAAAATCTTTTATAATTTCATGATAAACTGTTAAATACTTGAAAATACATAAATATCTTAAAATTTTGTAGAATTTCAGAAAATCTTTTAAAAATCATAAAAGTTTCATGAAATCCTTTAGAATTCCACTAAATCTTTCAAATATTATACAAATCTCTCCTAATCCCTTTAAATTCGCTTTAAATTTTAATTCCCTAAATTCTTACAAGTTTTTTAAAATCCTTTATATTATCCACGAAAAACTTTAAAATCCCCTAAAATACGTAAAAATATGTAAAAATCTTTTTAAATTGTTGAAAAATTCAAAATTCCCTAAAACTGAATAAATTCTTTTAAAACACAAAAATCTCATAAGTTCTTTTAAAATTCTATGAGGAACATTAAAATCCCTTTATAAATTCCTTTAACTCAATTTAAAATAATCAAAATTTCTTAAAATTTTTACAATCCTTTTAAAATCCTTTTAAATTCCACGAGAATATTTATAATTCCTTAAAATCTCTTAAAATTCTTACAAGTTGCTTAAAATCCTTCATAATTCTACGAAAAACTTTTAAATCCCTTAAATTATATAAAAAAAATTTTTGAATTTTTAAAAACTTTTTAAAATTCCAAAAAATTTTTAGAAAATCATAAAAATTTCCTGAAATTTTTTTAAATTTCCGAAGGAACTTTAAAATTCCTTAAAATTCTTCGAATTTCCTAAACTTTCTTTAAAATCTCTTAAAACTTCATGAAGTCCTTTAAAATTCAACTAAATCTTTTAAATCATATACAAATTTCTTCTAATATCTTTAAATTCTTAGAAACCTCTTAAAATCTTTTAAATAATTATTGAAAGTCTCTTGAAATCATTAGAAACCCAAAGAATCCCTTTAAATTCCCTAAAATCATAAAAAATGTCTTGCAATCTTTAAAAACCTATGGAATCTCAATGAATGTCTGAAAGTTCTTTGAATTCCTTAAACTTTCTTAAAAATCTCTTCAAATTTCATGAAATCCTTCAAAACTCCACGAAATTTTTTAAATATTAAAAATATCTCTTATAATCCCTTTAAATTCCCAGGAACCTCTTAAAATTCCCTAAAATGATAAACAATTTCTTGCAAACTTCAAAAACCTGAATTTCAATGAAAGTCTGAAAGTTGTTTATAATCTCTCTAAATCTTTGGCAATCTTCCTTAAAATTCTTCGAATTCCCTAAACTTTCTTTAAAATCTCTTAAAACTTCATGAAGTCCTTTAAAATTCAACTAAATCTTTTAAATCATATACAAATTTCTTCTAATATCTTTGAATTCTTAGAAACCTCTTAAAATCTTTAAAATAATTATTGAAAATCTCTTGAAATCATTAGAAACCCAAAAAATCCCAAAGAATGCCTGGAAATTCTTGATAATCCTTCGAAATCCATGAAAAGTTCCTAAAATCTGTTAAATAAACTTACTATTATTATATGTAAAGTAAACAAACATAATTTTGATTATTTTAATTAGAATTTCTTGTTAAAAGAAGTGGAATGCTGATTAAATCAATCAGATCATAAGAGGGTAAAGACCCACTTATATGGAAACATCCTTTTCCAAAGATACCGCAGAAGCTTACGATCGTCACGGAAAGCTTTTCGTTGCTTGCATGTGTAAAGGTGCATTGCAAATGTTATGTCTTTTATAGCCTCGTTTACATACTTGCACGAAACACGTTCACAACCATGTCGCTCCAGACCTCCAGAGTATCCAGAGTGGCGTTACACATGACGATTTTGCTCGGAGCAAAGAGATTAAAATTAAATTTATGGCCTCTCCAGAGAGCAGCTTTTGCTCCAAATGGAATGATTTTCAACATTTACAAAGCGATTTTCTCCCGCTCTTGAAAAAATTGAAGAGCGGGAGAAGAAAAACAAAAAGAAAATTAACTAACGCAAGAAATGTTAAGTTAATAATGTCAAAGAACAAAGATCTTTTTGATAATATGAATTAATATCCACTTCGGTTCATTGCTCAACAATCAAGATTATCGCATGACCGCTTTTACTATATGGCCCTCAAAAACCTAATTACGACCCTGCTCTTTAAATCTGAATCAGTGAAAAGTCACTGATTGACAGTGAAATCTCACTGATTCAAATAGTTAGAATCCTATCACTGATAATCAGTGAAAAGTTACTGATCCATTCCATGAAATACTTAATCACTAATTGAAGTCACTGATTGAATCAGTACAAAGGAATAATATGGACCGATAGTTGGCAGCACTTGTACACTTTATTGAAATTTCTAATTAGTCCACTGATAATCAGTTGACTAATTACTGAATTGATCAGTGAAAAGTCTCAAACCACTGATTCATCAGTGAAATACTTAATCACTAATTAAATCAGTGAAATGTTTACTAATTCAAATTTAGAGTGTGGATTATCGTCTTACTGCTGTTACCGAGAAAATTTCTTCGTACACTTTCAGCGAAGAGTCTAAAATAATTTGATTAGCAAAGCATCACTTTCTCGTTATTATATTACTATCTAGTAAAGGCATTATACTGAAAATGAACCGCTGAGGATTAAACTTGGCTGATAATCATAAAAGACCATATAACAAGTAGAGAACTTGAGGAGGTTGTTGTTTTCATCGATGATTATTTTAATTAATACCCCAAGTTACCGAACCAAAAGGAAGAAGATTCGCCTGCTTATAATTCGCACAAGTATTTATCGGCGAAATTTGGTATATATTAAACACACAGACACACTCAGCCTTTCAATATATTGAATCGAGGGAGATGTAAATCCTCTTATCTAAGAAGAAAAGCGATGTTATTGAAACATGGGTCCGCAAAAAAAAAACCACTTTAAAGCGATGTAGATTCCCATTAATTTTCCTATATCCGTCCATAAATTTACTTCTGTCATGTGAATAAAATTGAAAAGTTATCTTAATTAAATAGAAAAGTATTGAGTATTGCTTTTTAAGACGATCTGATTTAATTGATGATCATTATATTATTCTTCAAGTGAAAAGTCTGCTTTTAATGAAGACCTCTCAATTTAGTCATACTTTATAGATATAGATATAATTTAATCATAATTGAATATAATTTAATAATAATTGAATATAATTTAATAATAATTAGATATAATTTAATAATAATTCAACAATACTATTCAGGTGTGATCGAATAATAATGAATGCACTTTTTTTATTTATTACTAAAGGGATATTTGGAGTAAAATTACTATAATCGTGAGCAGGTGGAAGATTACGGTAGCTTATAGAGAGATAACACTAATTGGAAAACTCTAGTAATTTATGTCTCAGTGCTCGTTATTATATTATTCCTTCTTAGCTCAAATCAATATAAGTAGCGTTCTATTGGTATATATGCATAATTACGAGAAATCTATTATATTATTTGTGATCATCTTCAGAAATATAAAATTGATTCATTTTAAAGCAATTAGTAGGTAATAATTATTATATATATGAATATATTATAATTAATACATAATATATACATATATTATTATATTAATATATCATCCTATCTTAAAAAAGTGGTGTAACTTGCAAACCTGATTGGTTTTTGAAGTTAAAAGAAGAAAAACAAACTAATGGTTTAAAAAAATGGCAGGAAAACCTTGGAAATACGTTAAAATTCGTTAAAATTCCTTAAAACTCTCAAAAACCTCTTAAAATCCCTTAAAAATCCACAAAAACGATTAAAATCGTAAATGTCTTGAAATCCAAGTTAAAACTCGTAAAAAGTTCTTCAAAACTTAAAGCACCTGAAATTTCTATGTATTTTAAGGAGTTAAAAAAAAAATTTTTTAATCTTAAAAAATTTAGATTTTTTAAGGAATTTTAAGATTTATCATGGAGTTTTAAAGGATTTCACGAGATATTGTATTATTTTTTAAAACGTTTGTGGAATTTTGCAAATTTTTGTAAAATTTCAAAAGATTTTTATATATTAAGGGGTTTTAAAGTTTTTCATTAAATTATAAAGGATTTTGAGAAACTTGGAAGAAATTTTAAGGAATTATAAATTATTTCGTGAAATTTTCAAGGATTTTAAAAATCTTGTAAGAATGTTAAGTAATTTTAAAAGATTTTAAGAGGTTTCTATAAATTTAAAGGGAATATAAGAGATATGTATAATATTTAAAAGATTTACTGGAATTTTAAAGTTCCTTGTGAAATTTTAAAGAATTTTTAAAAAATTTGATTTTTAAAAGTAATTTTAAAGGATTGAAAAGAATTTTGAAAGAATTTTATGAAATTTTAAGAGATTTTGAAGGAAGTTTAAGGAATTTTAAGAATTTTAAGGAATTTTAAAGTTCCTCGTGGAATTTTAAAGGATTTGACAAATTTTTTATGGTATTCTTTGGTCTGCTAATATTATTATATTATTATATTAAAATATACATATATTATTATATATTAATAAAGCAGTTTGTGTCCACATTTAAGACAATTTTTTCCAAATGATCCTTTTTTATCTAAACTGATAAAATTTGCCTAATATGAATGAATATTAAAGGAAAATGAAATGCGACGAATATCGAGCGGTTTCAGCTCCCATGATATTCATACTGCACTTAGTTTTATGGACGCGAAACTGGACCAAAAGAGGTAAACTAATTAATTGGTAAATTAACCAGTTAGTGTTCTCTCGTGATTTTAGAGCACATTAATATACTAATTAATTTAATGCTTATTGCTTTCAATATTTAACCAATTTGATTAGAAAAATTTTAATCATGTCAACTGAGAAGATCAGTAAATAAACTAGTGGTGGTAGTATTACTTTTTATTTGTATCAAATTACATGAATTGATGTTTTCTAGACTTTCTCTAGATTTTCATTTTTGTGGATAAAAGTTTTTCGATAGGTCAGTAGATATATCCAGTATCCACCCTAAATGTTCTGTCTCACATCGTCCAATCTTCGACAGAGACCTTTTTGTGAGTGGAACGAAAGTAAACTTCTCCCAGACCGTCAAAATCATTGGACAAAAGTTCGATGTTCCGAAGCTAGGTAGATTGATTAGACCAACGGCCATCGAGTTTATCCGTCCGATACCCACTATTCAACCACTGACGTAAATAGAGAATCAAAATCATTTTTTAAGTTAATAAATTCTATTACTTAAATCACATTATGCAATTTTGGAAATTCTACATAATATTATGAAATTGTGGAAAATTTCTGATTAAAATAATCTTTAATACTTCAATTGTGGCCTATAAAGTTAAATAGAATATTTGTAAATACTTCTATTACAGCTAATTTTGATACGATTTAGTTTTTTGTAACATCGACACTGATTTTGCTTTAACAAGCCTGAAAGTTGAATGAAACGAGTGAAAATCTGATTAATTTTCTTATTTGGATTGACAAAGAATTACTGAAGTCACATTCACAGTTTCGCCCCTGGTTTTGGTTCTTTGGCGAATTGCCTGGAAGCACTTTGACAAGCACAGTCCACTGTGGGGTCCACGTTTCACCCTCCGACAAGCCACAAGGGACTGTGATTAATTATTGTTTCTCGTCCCTACATCTCGCCTAAAATCGGCTGGATTCTGTTTGACCGACTTATTCAAATCTCCAGCAATTACGACTATATTCGAGCTAATGTAAATTATCCACCACAAGTCGAGCTCTTTATGTGATTCCCAATTAAAATTATTCAAGTTAATTCACAGCCATTTAAATAATTTAAGTTATAGCTACCCGAAGCATTGCTCATCGGTTTTACAGCCAACTGAAGAAAAATTTGCAAGATTTGCCAAAACTTATTCTCTAAATTTGAATCAGTGAAATTTCACTGATTTCCAGTCAAATTCCACTGTTTTTCAGTGACTCTTTTCTCACGATTTTAATTAGTAAAAATCAGTGAAAAGTAATTGAAATTTTCAGTAGTTTAGTGACGATGAGTCACTGAAAATCTGTGGAATTTGACTGATTCAATTTTAGAGAGAAGATTTGTCAAGTTAGTAGATTTGTGAAAAAAAAATTAGGCTAGAAAAATGGGTATATCAACAATTTAAGCGAAATTTCCGTTAAACCTTTTATTGCAGAGAAGAAAAAACATGTGTTGCTTCATCCATATAAAAATTTCAGAAGCTTACAATCAAAACTTTCAAATACAAACATAAAGCATGTTATTTTACCAACAGATAAATTGCATTAAAATTATTTTTACAATAAAAACGTGTGTTTATCAATATGAGGCAATCAAAGTATGTTTTGTCCAAATAAACAATCAACTAATAATACCAGCCTAAAAATCAATTCTTATGGTGACAATGTTGACCTGTGATTATGGAAATATGCTTCAATGTTGTGCAAGTTTGACGTGATCCATCCAATATATTCAATATGTTGCACGATTACAAAAACATCAGGAAATCGACAATCCACCATACCTGCAGTTGGATTAGTCAAAAGGCGAATCCCAGCTAAATAACCATTAACAACTAAAGGCGAACCACCATCAGTATGTCCACATTGTTTATGCGTATGAAAAGTGCAAATATCTTTATCGGAGATCTCAATATTGATTGATCGATATATATCTACACATTGCCGATGTGATATTATTGGTACTTCGATTGATCGCAGATTTCTCGGGTGTTGAGTTCCACGACTGAAATCCGGAAGAAGGCAAATTAATTACAGTGACACAATATATATATACAAGATATATAAATATAAATATATATACAAGGACATTTATATTCTTTTTCAATACTCTATAATTTATTATATTTTATTTCTCAAATCTCTTAAAATCCATGATCAAATTTGTAAAAATCTCTAAAAATTGCAAGAAACCTTTGAAAACCTGCGAAATCGCTTTAAATTCATGAAAATCTCTTAAAATTCCTAGAAATCTTTTGAAATTCCATGACAGTTTTATATCCCTTAAAAATATTACATAGAAATCTTATAAAATTCCATGAAATCCTTTAAAATTCTCACAAAGTCATTTAAATATCAGAAAAATCCCTCGAAATCACTTAAAATTATTATAAATCTCATAAATTCCTTAAAATTTCAGGATAATATTTTAAAATCATTAAAACCTCATAAAACTCTTACTAAGATTTTAAAATCCCCTAAAATTTCACGAAATATCCTAAAATCCCATACAATTTTACAAAATCGTTTTAATATTCTAAAAATCTCTTGAATTTCGTGCAAATTACTTAAAAATCGTTAAAAATGCACATAAAAACCTTCAAAATCATTAATCTCTTGAAATTCATGTTAAAATTAGTGAAAATCTCTAAAACTACCTAGAAACCTCTTGAAATTCCTTCACATTTAGAATCGCTTAAAATCATTACAAATTTTATCAAATTCCATGAAATCCTTTAAAATTTCACAAAATGTTTTAAAAATCAGAAAAATCTCTGGAAATACTTTTATGTAAATTATTATAAATCTCATAAAACTCCATCAAACCAATAAAAATTCCACATTCTTTAAAAATAGAAAAATTTCATGAAAACCCTTAAAATTTGACGAAAACCTTCGAAATCTTTGTAAATTCTAAAAAATCTTTTGAAAATCATAAAAAGCTTTTGAAATTCCTCAATAAAGCTCCCTATAAAGTTTTAAATTCCTTATTTAAATCCCAGATACATATTTTAAAAGACATAAAAGTATCTTGAAGTCCAATTAAAATCTGATCAAAGTCGAGAAAAATTCTAAAAATTCCCAGGAACTTCTTGAAATTCTTTAAAATTCTATGATAACATTTAAAAACGAAACCAAATTCAAAATTTCAAATTAAATTCACGTGTGTAATTTACGGCATGTAAATTCGGCAAGTATCGATTCTCGAAAATCACTATCGATACTTACACGACGAATCAGGAGTGCGGAATAGGCGTTACGATATTTCGACTTCGACTCAATCATCTTTTTAGAATAAATATATTCTGGATTATTTAATATATATTTTGGATGACTTACCTTTCGCCCCTGAAGTTGAATCCCCAACCATATACTGTACCAATTGTATCTGGTAACAAAGATGCTGAGTGCAGTTCTATGGAAGCAGTAGTTCTTCCAAACTGGAAAGCTGGAAGAACAATGAGCAAGGCTACACCATCTTGAGGTCTGCGCGGATGATTACCAAAGTGTTTTTTTATATCGCTTACGGCATGCATGGTACCATAATCTGTACTTGATGAACCAGATGCAATCTGGTACCATTGGGCATCTAATACCACACATTCAGGAATGGTAATGACAACGTATTTCGACAGAATACTACCTACGCATTTGAAACGCATCTGTTCTTTAATCCGTACAATGTAACGAGCACTGAAAACCGATGTTTTTTTATCTTCACCCGGTATGCGATTAATTACTCGCTTTTCGCGAATGAGAGTATCTGATGGCTTCTCTGAAATTATTTGATAAATTAATTTCTCTGTGATATTTTCTATAACAGTTATTGTTATTTTATGTCAGATATTTATAGATATTTATAACTTACTAATATTCTCATGTGCCAAGATTCCTTGACACAAAATTCCACAGAGAAGTAAAAGACTGAAGTATATTTTTTTCGCCATTTTGCAATCCAGACCTGACAATGAAATAAGAGTTTTTTAAATAATTAAACAAACCACTGGAAAAAAATCAGAAACTAAAAATCTAGAAGTTAACTGAAAATAAGTTATTTCTGACTAAACTCTATATCGATTTTGCACTAAGTTATACAAGTTTCCGTTATCTTTTTTGACTGAACATAAACTATACAAATAGTAATGATACATTCTTTTAGGTAAATAATTTTAATAGTAATATAATCTCGTCGCAAAATTTTTAACAATGCTTCATATCTATATTTTATAATTTATATTTTAGAAATTACTGTCTGCTGATTTATACATTATTTTCCCCGATCCGAGTCATACATACAATTTTTCATAACACCACAAATCGAAATATAAGAATAAATTATTTAATTATAGTTTATAGTTTCATATACATATTAGTTATGATCGATTTCTGAAACTTGTGTTAATTTCCTCCACGTTTGACGTGATCCATCGATTATATTCAATATGTTGCACGATTAGAAAAACATCAGGATATCGACAATCCGACTGACGTCCACCTATTCCAGTCCAAAGGTGAATCCCAGCTAAGTAACCGTTAACAACTAAAGGGGCACCACCATCAGTATGGCCGCAATTTTTGTCCGAATGAAAAGTGCAAATATCTTTATCGGAAATCACAATATCGTGTGGTCGATATATATCTACGCATTGCCGATGTGATAGTATTGGTACTTCGATTGATCGCAGATTCCTCGGGTGTTGAGTTCCACGACTGAAATTCGGAAGAAGACAAATTAAAATAATGCTTCAAATTATTTATTAATGCAGATTTAATTCATTTAATCATAGAAATTTTGTTTGTCTAGTAAAACATCATGTTTTATGTATATGTAATGTATATTTTGGATGACTTACTTTTCGCTTCTGAAGTTGAATCCCCAACCATATACTGTACCAACTGTATCTGGTAACAGAGGTCCTGAATGCAATTCTATGGTACTAGTATGTCTTCTAAGCGAGAAAGGTGGATCAACAATGAGCAAGGCAACACCATCTCTAGGTCTGTGCGGATGATTGCCGAAGTGTCTTCTTATACTTGTTATGTTATGACGGTTACCATAATCTGAATGTGATGAAGTAGAGAAAACATGGTACTGTGCTGATGTGTCGGAAACACATTCAGCAATGGTAATCACAACGTGATACGACAAAATAGTTCCTACGCATTCGATACGCATGTTTTCTTTAATATGTACAATGAAAGGAGCATCCAAAATCGCAACTTTTTTGTCTTCACCTGGCATGCGATTAATTACCCGTTTTTGGCGAATAAGCATATCCGATGGTTTCTCTGAAAATATTTGATAAATTAATTTTTCAGTAAGATTTTCTATAACAGTTATTGTTACTTTATGCCACATATACATAGATACAAGAACGAATGTGCGCATTTACGTTCTTTTTCAATATTATGTAATTTATTATATTTTATTTCTCTCAGCTCTTAAAATCTTTGAAACCTTTGAAACCTTTGAAAAAATGTCAGATTCTTTTAAATTCAATGATAACAATTCAAATCCCTTTTATATCTTTTAACATATATTTAAAGTATTAGAAATAACATCAAATTCCATGAAATTCTTTAAAATGCTCGCAAAATTATTTAAATATCAGAAAAATCCCTCGAAATCACTTAAAATTATTAGAAATCTCATAAATTCCTTAAAATTTCAGGATAATATTTTAAAATCCTTAAAACCTCATAAAACTCTTACTAAGATTTTAAAATCCCCTAAAATTTCACGAAATATCCTAAAATCCTATAAAATTCTACAAAATCGTTTTAATATCCTAAAAATATTTTGAATTTCGTAACAATCACCTTAAAATCGTTAAAAATGCACATAAAAACCTTCAAAATCATTAATCTCTTCAAATCCATGTTAAAATTAGGGAAAATTTCTAAAAAAGTTTAGCAACCTCTGGAAATTTCTCAACTCTTAAAATCTCTTAAAATCATTAAAGATTTCATATCGAATTCCATGAATTCCTTAAAAATATTATAAAATCTTTTATAAATTAGAAATATTTTTTGAAAACTCTTAAAATTTGATGAAAACCTTCGAAAATTGTAAAAGTCATAAAAGTACCTTCAAGTCCAATTGAAATCTGATCAAAGTCGTGAAAAATTCCCAGAAACTTCTTGAAATTCCTGAAAATTCTACGATAACATTTAAAATCCCATTATCTCCCATGAAACCTTTAAAAATTTCATAAAATTCCCATAAAATTCCTAGATTTCTAAACTCGAAATTAACGAAACCAAATTCAAAATTCTAATTCAATTCAAGCGGAATTTACAATTCGGCAAGTATCGATTGTCGAAAATCACTATCGATATTTACACGACGAATCAGGAGTGCGGAATAGGCGTTATGACATTTCGACTTCGAATCAATCATCTTTTTAGAATAGATTTATAAATATTTATATATATATTTATAGATATTTATAACTTACTAATATTCTCATGTGCCAAGATTCCTTGAGACAGAATTCCACACAGAAATAAAAGATTTAAGTATATTTTTTCCACCATTTTAAAGTCCTGATAATGAAATAAGTTTTTTAAATTATTAGAGTGAAGAGAATACCAAATTCGATGTTTTATATAAAATCTGGCCTTTATCTTACCTTTATTTACAAAGTTTAGTGGCGTTTAATTCTTTAAATTAAATTAGAACAAATAAATGATTTCATCAGCAAACAGATAAAACACTGAAAAAAAGTATATCAAAAGTCATTTTCTTACTAAGCTCCACATAAATTTTGCATTAAAAGTTTCGCAATTTTCTGTTATCTTTTTTAACTTCCTACTTTTATGAATTTTTTACTTTTTAATTTTAGGAATTCATTTCGAATTTCAAGATAAGTGAAATGTCTTTTAGATAAATAAATTATTTCGTATAATTTATAATCATAAAATTTTTCACGGTAAAATTTTATATTTATATTTATTATTTATATATGAAAAATGAATGTTTTTCATATTTTCTTTGGGGTTTTTAGTGTCTGCTTGTTTATATATTATTTTCCTTTAAATATATCATTCTAAAGTGGAAACAAAGGGAGTCCCGAGGGGAAGAGAAAATCCGGAAGGAAAGAGAACATCCGCAGGGATAGACTGCAAAATCCCTAGAAATAGTGATAAAATCGAGAATTAGGGGGAATCCTGAGGGATTGAAGGATTCTAAGAATAGGGGGAAAAATGACGAAAAGGGTAAACCCCCAGGAATAGGCTTAAATCCCCTGGGATAGAGAGAGACCCGAGGAATGCTTATTATGATGTTTTAAATCAAATTCGGTACTATTTAAAATTAGAAACTGTAAACTGGTCTTATTTCCCAAATTTAAAAAATATTCATATTAATATTTTTATTAATTAATTGAATTAATCCAAGGAAGAATATTTTTTGATCTCCATAAAATGTATCACAGAAAGAACAAAGACTTTCAGTGTTTAGAACTGAAATCAGTTTTTAGGCTGAATTTCAGTCTTAAGTCAGTTTTTAGTCTTGTTTTAAGACTAAGAAGTCTTGCTTTTAGATTACTTAGTCTTAAAACAAGACTAAAAACTGACTTAAGACTGAAATTCAGCCTAAAAACTGATTTCAGCTGTAAACACTTTCAGTCCTTGTTTTTTTTGTGATTCCATTGATGTTTTGTCGTGCATTACTATTAAATCCCTTTAAATACCTAAAATAAATCTAATGACATTTCTTAAAATACCTTAAATCCCTTAAAAATCTTTAAGATTACTTAACATCCCATAAAAATTTGTAAAATTCCCTAGAATTGCTTAAAATTCCAGAAAATTCAATGAAATGTCGCCAAATTCCCTATAATTTCTTCAAATTCTAAAAAATACCAATAACTTGTAAAATTCCTTAAAATTGGTGAAAATTACAATAAATAAAAATTGCAATAATATAAAACTCTTTTAAATACCACAAAATCCTTTGATATTTATAAAATTGAAATGAATTTCGTAAAATTGCAATAAATTTCGTAAAGTTAATATTCTCTGTCTTTCTGATATCAATCATTTTCAAAAATTATCTAATTTTTCAACAAAACCAATAAATCAGGTTTTCAACAACAATGTCTGATATTTTCGAGATATAAGATATCATCCCTTTTTTTTAGATAATACGTCATACTTTTCTAAAATTCGAATTATTTTCGTCTTTTGAATTAAAAACGATTTCATCATCCCCTGACAGCGAATTTTATTAATTCCAATCTGCTTTTCCGAATTAAGAGAGTCGCCAAAAGATTTGCAAAACGTGAAGGGCTTATAGACATATATTTCAACGTCACAGTAGAAAAGGCAGGAACGGTCAGTCGCACGAGCTTTGCCAGATTGCCAGTAGCGATAGTCAACGTACGATCAGATGAATTCAAACGTTTCAGCTCCTCCCCTTCAACGTTTCGGATACTTTTCAAGTGCGCATATAACTCTCTCCAAGTCGACATTGCTCGTATATTAAAAGCCTTTCATCGTCAGAAAACTCGTATTCTTCTCCCCATTTTAAGTTCAGTACACAAAAATATGATTAACGTTTCGGAAATGGAATTGAAACGAAAATATTGTTGAACTTTAATCGTTTGAGAACAATAAACATTTGTCGTTGTGTGTGAGTTATGTGAGTTCCCACAGTTAAGACGCATAAATCTCTGTTTAATAAAATAAATCTCTATTTGTCTCTCAGTATCTTTTGTCAGTCTAGATAAGATTTGATAAATGTAAATAAAATCATCATTATGTGGACTCATTGTTTTGTCAAGTGTTGAATTTTTCAACGATGAGAAAAATATTTTGGTTTTTATCTCTTTTTTATTATTTTATTTAAAGCTTTATTAGAAACTAATCAAATAATTTGCATTATACTTTCAGAGAAATCATCGAACTCTCTAGTCCATCATAAATGTGTAATTAATTAATTATAAATTAATAATTATAAAGGAATAAACATAAAGTATTTTCAATTTCCAGAATCAAATCCAGTACAGAAATAAAAAAAATGTCTACGATAGAAAAACATGTAATTGAAGGTCTCTCGTATCTCAATCGTTCGATTAGAAAAATATTGGCCCTTGCTAGACACCATACGTTAAACCCATAACATAAAAATATTGACGGCAGCTTTTTGGTGGCGGCAATCGTTTGTCGTAACGGCAGCTGGTGTCGACTGGCACGAAATCGGTGAAATTCGTTTGACTATCATGGGGCTAAGTTAGCACGGTGCATGGGTTGGGTAAACAACGGGAAAAGCCCGGAAATTGCTTTCAGTCACGTGGAGTGCTACTATCGGTCTCAATACGCGTGACGGCACTCTCATGTACGTATAGCTTCCGCTTTTCGACAGGTTGGTGCACCACATACATTCACACATATAAATATATATATGTCGGATGCTCCTATGGCCAATCTTGCTCACGTAAAAGTGTGTAAACAGTCTAGTACAATTGCAGAACTCACTTTTTACGAGTGTGTACGCCCATGTTATTACCTTCGACCCGATGAAAAAGTTGTGGTTTTGGTTCCCATGCTATAAAAAAAAAAGAAAAAAACAAAAACAGATTGTAAGATTTATAGGATTCGCGTATTACGAAGCATATTGCGAGGTATTTTCAGTCCTGAGGTGTAAAGAATTAATAAGTCGGTAATTTCGAAACCTCGAATGAATGAATGTTGTTGGGAGTTGTTATTGTAAATATTTTCACTTCTCTTTCGATTTGGCATTTCTTTTTTGAATGGCGACATGCTATTTTTTCCAATGGCCTAGTCGATTTCATTAAAACGATGTGACAATTCGACGACTTAATAAAAGGACCGTGTAATCTTCTATATATGTATATATATATATAGCTATATGTATAGCATGAATCGTTTAGGGAATGAAGGTTTGGGGCAACCAACTAAACGATACACCGGATACTCCCTCGCCTCCATTGCAGTTGACACAGCACCGGTAACGAGAATCCCTTCGTGCACGAAACACTGGGTTCTAAATTAGCAACAGCAGTCAGCTTGCCATTCTCGGGTAGCTTGAAAATCGAAGCACGTCCTTGTCCGACTGTTCAAAAGGTCCTTCAAAAGCAGCAAACGCACACCTCTAAATTTAAAGAAGTTCCGGGGTTTTCGAAGGACATCTTCGGGAGAAAGTATTTCGGGAAAGGAGAATTACAATCATATATGATTGTGATTAGCAAATTATGATCTATTCTAAAAAGATGATTGAGTCGAAGTCGAAATATCGTAAGGCCTATTCCGCACTCCTGATTCGTCGTGTAAGTATCGACAGTGATATTCGAGAATCGATACTTGCCGAATCGTAAATTACACACGTGAATTTAATTTGAAAATTTGAATTTGGTTTCGTTAATAATCATTTTGTCACGAGTCTAAACTTGAAATTCATTGAAAATCCTGGAATTTTAAGGGAATTTTATGGAATTTTTAAATATTTTATAGGAGATAATGGGATTTTATATGTTATCATAGAATTTTAAAGAATTTCAAGAAGTACTTGGGAATTTTTAGAATTTTTCACGACTTTGATCAGATTTTAATTGGACTTCAAGATACTTTTATGTCTTTTAAAATATGTATCTGGGATTTAAATAAGGAATTTAAAACTTTATAGGGAGCTTTATTGAGGAATTTCAAAAGATTTTTTAGAATTTACAAAAATTTCGAAGGTTTTCGTCAAATTTTAAGGGTTTTCATGAAATTTTTCGATTTTTAAAAGATGTGGAATTTTTATTGGTTTGATGGAGTTTTATGACATTTATAATAATTTACATAAAAGTATTTCCAGAGATTTTTCTGATTTTTAAAACATTTTGTGAAATTTTAAAGGATTTCATGGAATTTGATAAAATTTCTAATGATTTTAGGGGATTCTAAATGTGAAGGAATTTCAAGAGGTTTCTAGGCAGTTTTAGAGATTTTCCCTAATTTTAACATGAATTTCAAGAGATTAATGATTTTGAAGGTTTTTATGTACATTTTTAACGATTTTTAAGTAATTTGTACGAAATTCAAGAGATTTTTAGGATATTAAAACGATTTTGTAGAATTGTAATACATTGGAAATCTAGGAATTTTAAGGGATTATTATGGAATTTTTAAAGATTTCATGGGAGATAATGGGATTTTAAATGTTATATCGTAGAATTTTAACAAGTTTCTGGGAATTTTTAGAATTTTTTTACGACTTTAATCAGATTTCAATCGGACTTCAAGGTACTTTTATGACTTTTAAAATATGTACTTTGCGGGATTTAAATAACGAATTACAAATTTTATAGGGAATTTTATTGAGGAATTTCAAAAGCTTTTTATGATTTTTAAAAGATTTGTAAAATTTACAAAGATTACGAAGGTTTTCATTAAATTTTAAGGCTTCTCAAAAAATATTTCGAATTTATAAAAGATTTTGTAATATTTTTAAGGATTTCATGGAATTTTATAAAATATCTAATGATTTTATAGAGATTTTAAGAGTTGAGAAATTTCCAGAGGTTGCTAGAAACTTTTAGAGATTTTCACTAATTTTAACGTGAATTTCAAGAGATTTTTAGGATATTAAAACGATTTTGCAGAATTGTATGGGATTTTAGAATATTTCCTGAAATTTTAAGGGATTTTAATGGCTTTGTAAGAATTTTATGATGATTTAAGGAATTTGAAATATTATCCTGAAATTTTAAGGAATTTTATGAGATTTCTAATAATTTAAAGTGATTTCGAGAGATTTTACTGATATTTAAATAATTTTGTGAGAATTTTAATGGATTTCATGGAATTTGATGAAATATCTAATGATTTGAAAAGATTTTAAGAGTTGAGAAATTTCCAAAGGTTTTTAGAAATTTTTAGAAATTTTCACTTATTTTAATATGGATTTCAAGAGATTAAAGATTTTGAAGGTTTTTATGTGCATTTTTAACGATTTTTAAGTGATTTTTACGAAACTCAAGAGATTTTTAGGATATTAAAACTATTTTGGAGAATTGTATGGGATTTTAGGATATTGCGTGAAATTTTAAGGGATTTTAATCGCTTTTTAAGAGTTTTATGAGGTTTTAAGGAATTTGCAATATTATCCTGAAATTTTAAGGATTTCATGGAATTTCAAGATATTTCTAATACTTTTAATGGATTTTAAAGGATAATAAAAAAGGGATTTGATTAATTGTTATCATTGAATTGACAAGAATCTCAAGAAGTTTCTGAAAATTTTAAGAGATTTTCACGAAGTTTAACATAGATTTCAAGAGATTAGAGAAATAAAATATAATAAATTATATAATAATGAAAAAGAATGCAAATGCGCGCGCGGAGCGCTCGTTCGTTCTTTATGATAAAATTATGATTATGATATAAAGCTATATCTTTAATTATATACTATTTTCTGTTGTAATCATACAATAGGATGGTCCTCATCCTTATCCTTACCCTTATTCACTTTTGCTAAATTTTTTTTCGAATTTCTTTGATAAAAAAAAGAAACACGGAAGAGTATACAAACAAATAAAAAGAGATCCAATTCTTTCGTATAGAATGGCGCTCTCTATTAAACGATTTTATGATTCGATGCGATGAAGTTTGAACGAGTTCTCATTGCATCTACTGGAGCATGAAGGTATTCATATCAAGAGCATGTTTGAAGAATTTTTATTCACTCTAAAAGAATCGAGATGTGGAAATATTCAGTCTTAAATTTTTTCCTCATTTCTTGATGGGGAACAAAATTCAATACTTGGATGAGTGAAACGATTATTTTTCAATTGATACTGATATTTTCAATCAATTTAGAATATTTCTATCTTAGGAATATTTACCACAAAATAAATATAACTTATATAAATATTAAAAGTCGCTTGATTTTCCAAAAGTGAATTTGGACGAGGCATTATCGAATCAGAAGCTCCAGCTGTTGGTTATATAATTAGAATTAACACGTTTTCGGTTCAAAGTTGAGTTTATTCAAAATAGTGTAAAAGTGTAAAATACATAAACGTGAGAATGTGTGAAAACTGTATGATTGCTAGAAACTGTATTTGTGAACTTTATGTGTGCTGAATGAACTTTTATTTAGTCTTTATTCTTTAGTCTTTAGAGTCTTTAGATTACTGTATAAAATATAAAGAGAAAATCTGAAGCGACACGTAAGAGAGGTTTGTCACGACTGATCGACAAGCAGATGAATCGACGGACCTCCAAGTGAGATATTAGTCACTATAGCTTTGCATGGCAACGAGACGGTTACCGGACACTATCAGTTCTATAATCATAAATATCGGTGTTTAAGAACTGTGCCGCCAAACTCCAACACCAGCAGCTTTCTGCGATAGTATATTTGAGCAGAGAATCTAATTCGACGAGTATATAGAGAGGGCTTCATTCGATTCGAAAAGTACATCGTGAAATTGCATGCCATGTCTTGGCCAACTAACTTCGATAGACACTGACTGAATGAATGCTACCTTTACGATTTCAACCTAAGGTGCGTCGATGTATTAACAAGTGGTTAACGTCATCGTCTTCAGGCCTGAGTAATAGCTTCGCTTGAAAAGAATCGATGAAAGAAGATATAAACTACAAAAAGTCATTCGTGAGAATCTGTTAAAATTTTCAGAAACTTCTTCAGATTCTTTCAAATTCAATGATAATAATTCAATTCTCCTTTATATCCTTTAAAATTCATTATAAGTATTAGAAATATCTTCAAATTCCATTAAACCCTTAAATATTCGAGACAAATTTTCAAACTCATAAATCTTCTGAAATTCACATTAAAATTCATGAAAATCTCTTAAAATTCTCCGAAAAATTCTTGAAATTTTACGGTAAAATTTAAAATCTTTATATCTTGTATATCCCTTAAAAATATTACATAGAAATATTAACAAATTCCATGAAGTCCTTTAAATTTCTAACAAAATCATTTAAATGTCAGAAAAATCTCTCAAAATCACTTAAAATTATTGGAAATCTCATAAAATTCCTTAAAATTTCAAATTCATTAAAACCTTATGAAACTCTGACAAAGCTTTTAAAATCCCTTAAAATTTTACGAAATATGCTAAAATCCCAAACAATTCTACAAAATCGTTTTAATATTCTAAAAATCTCTTGAAATCCATGTTAAAATGAAATCCTTCAGAATTCTCACAAAATTATTTAAATATCAGATAAATCTCTTGAAATCACTTATAATTAGTAGAAATCTTATAAAATTTCTTAAAATTTCAGAATAATATTTAAAGTTCTTTAAAACTTCATAAAATCCTTACAAAGCTTTTAAAATTCCTTAAAATTTTACGAAATATGCTAAAATCCCAAACAATTCTACAAAATCGTTTTAATATCCTAAAAATCTCTTGGATTTCGTATAAATCATTTAAAAATCGTTAAAAATGCACATCAAAACCTTCAAAATCATTAATCTCTTGAAATCCATGTTAAAATCAATAACAAACTCTACTAAATCTCTTGAAATTCCTTCACATTTAAAATCCCCTAAAAAGTATTAGATATCTTATCGAATTCCGTGAAATCCTTTACAATTTCACAAAATATTTTTAAAATCAGGAAAACCTCTTCAAATACTTTTATGTAAATTATTAGAAGTCTCATAAAACTCCATAAATTCCATTAAAAATCCACAATATATTTTAAAATTCGAAAAATTTCTTGAAAACCCTTAAAAAACGTACAGATTTTTGAACACTCTTAAAATTTGACGAAAACCTTTAAAATCTTTGTAAATTCTACAAAATCTTTTAAAAGCAAAAAAAAGCTTTTGAAATCCCTGAATAAAATTCCCTGTAAAGTTTTACATTCCTTATTTCAATTCCACAGAATACATATTATAAATTTCAGAAAAGTACCTCGAAAGTCCGATTGAAATCTGGTCAAAGTCTCCTGAAAAATTCTAAAAATTCCCAGAAATTTCTTGAAATTCTTTTAAATTCTTCGATAACATTTAAAATCCTATTATCTCCCATAAAATATTTTAAAATTCCATAAAATTCCCTTAAAATTCCAGGATCTTCAATGGATTTCAAGTTTAGACTCGTGACAAAATGATTATTAACGAAACCAAATTCAAATTTTCAAATTAAATTCACGTGTGTAATTTACGATTCGGCAAGTATCGATTCTCGAAAATCACTATCGATACTTACATGACGAATCAGGAGTGCGGAATATGCGTGACGATATTTCGACATCGACTCAATCATCTTTTTAGAATAGATCAAATCATGATGTGATAAATTAATGGGACAATAAATGTTTTCCGTAGCAATCTTCTTAGCAATTCAAGACATTTTTCCACAATTACATGTTTCTTAGCAAGGGGTCATAACAACCCCATTAAGAACTGTATATACTGTACCCATTAGGAACGGTATAAACTGAATAGTGAAACCTCATCTATACTAGTAATAATTTCATATAATAATCCTATTAATAATTGTTACAACAACACAGTAATGTATCCATTCAATAACAATTAACGACTTGGCAGTCAGTAAAACAACTTCAGTAAATGCACGAAAACCACCTTAAACCTTCCAAATGCAGTCAATTATAATCAATATAATTATAATAATGATCCATCTCACAACCGTGTTAAAACAAGCTGCCGCGAAACGACCTTATAACGGTCCATCAGAGTACTTAACTTGATTAACTTCTGGATCCTATAAGAACATGTTTGCCCACGACATCACTATAAATCTTCATGTTCTTCTAGTCCACACTAATGTTTCCTGTCTTAATCTTAAAAAAAGCGATGTTACCATATATCTAACACATTGTTGTGAAATATCTCGAGTAGTCTTCTGTGAATAAAGTTTTATTCAAACATATTAGGTATACAATTTACATACATACATGCATTTTTCTCAATTTGATTGTGAAGGTGGAAAGACTGCTCTTCTAAATTCTCGACCATTATCATTTTTTTGCTTTACGTATACAATGCGAGTAATTAAATCATATTCGTACGATATTGGTCTATCTGAGATTGAAGTATAATGACCACCATTTGGAAGAATTACATTTAAATTAGGTCTGGTGGGAATTGTTCTCCGGTCTACAGATGAAAGAGAACTAGAACTTCGAAATGGACTTGCTGAACTCAGTTCTGTAAAAAGAAAGTGAAAATATATTTATATATATATATATATATATATATAT
>UCOH01012744.1:0-24916 GCA_900474275.1 Synergus japonicus
CTTTAGGGGTGAGTGGGGTGTGTTCCACACGAGATATGGGGTTGAAACTTTTTTGGTGATTTTTTTGCATTGTTTAAAAACATCTTCATTAAAAACCTGGCGTATTTTCGAATTTGGGCAATTTAGCTAAATTTTTGATATCTGCAGGGGTGAGTGGGGTGAGTTCCACATGCACTAAAGGGTTGAAACTTTTTGGGTGACTTTTAGGCTTTATTTAAAAGCATCGTCATTAAAAACCGGACGATTTTTTTAATTAGGAGAATTTTCCTGAATTTTGAATCGTTAGGGGTGATTGGGGTGTGATCCACATGCGCTGAGGGGTGGAAACTTTTGTAGGCAGTTCTTAGGGTTATAGGCAACTATTTTCTGCCATGAAATAGCAACTTTTGTAAGTTTGAAAAAAAAATATTTTTCGTTATTCGTTATCGTTAGGAACTTCAGACTCATATTATTTATTCATAACTGTAAAGATGCAAAGGAGATATATAAGGTACTTATAATTAAAATAAAAACCAAAAAGTTAAAATGGAGAGGTGAAAAGTTATATGATCGCATCGCTCAGCTCTCACTGATCCAGATTTGGATAGTATCCTTCTCATGAATGATATCACAATCTTTTTGTGGAGAACGGAGCAGTATACAAACAATATCGACGGAAATGTCAGCTCTAAAGTATCGAAAAGTGGCAGGGGAAGACGTCAGTTGATAAAAGCGACCGTGGACGGGAAACAGGTCGTTTGTGGTCGTACGAAATGGCATTGTCGAGGAATAAATATTACTTCCACTTGGTCGGAAAATAAACTGTGGTGACAGCGCCCCTACGAATTTCGCGAGTGCGATAAGCGCCGAGTGGTTCTATGTGCTTCTCAGTTTCGTGATATTGGCGCGAATAGCGAGAGACGAGGAGGTAATCTGCATCTACAGAAAAGATGGCATCTTACGACCCGTTCAGACTGCGAGAGGGCGGTTGGCAAGACGCCCGTCTATACCTAAAATCAAACTCTCTTCCGCGTTGGTTTGAGGTCGTAGGTCTGGGAAATAGAGAAACGAGAAACGAGAGAACTCGACTCTCAATTTGAGAAAACCTTGTTTATTTTCTTCTGCAACGCTCTTCGCACCCTTCTTTTGCAACTTTCGTTCCTCTTCCACCGAATGTTCCATTTCCGGATATGTCAAATCTGTCTCTTCCTTCACTTGGCAATGTACTTGGATTCTGTTCACTCATGTCCAATTTTATTGGAATATGTACAATTTCGTTTTATATACAAAGTTTAACAAATTGATCTGGAGTTTAATAACTACCAAAACTTCGCGGAAGGAAATAGAACTGGATTCGTACTTGAAGTGTTTTTATATACTTTCTTTTATATTTGATGTAAGGCAGATATCATTTTTCTTGAATGATTCGCTCACCTGAGCTCGAATAAAAGGCATTTCCGACTCTCTTCTCGAAAAATCCGTTATTTAGCATCTTCTGCCTCCAGACCATTATCTAACTCGAACCAGGAAGGTCTCATAAAGTTCAGCGGAAATCGACCTAATAATTTTGGCACCCATCACGCCCAGATTTTCGGATTAAAATTTTCATCCGTGAACCTGGGGTGGAGTGCATAAATCATATATTGGTATGCAAAAATATATATTTCGCTTGACTGACGGTTGACGCTCGTCAGCGAGAGCGAAGACATAAAAGCGGGGAAAGGGTTAATCGTAGGTGCAAACTGATATATGTGATATGTATATTCTGTGTGTATGCACATGTACATATACATATATATATATATATATCTATGTATAAGTTATCAGATAACACTCGTCGCGGTTCAGAATCCGAGCGATTGAAATATGGATCACACGCAGTCACACGCAGCTATAGATATAGAAGATTTTCAGGCTCGGGCAGCTGGCATAAATCACAGCTATCCTCGGGATTAAAACATTCAGACCATTTGTCCGTAGTTGAAAGTTCATGGTACAAAGTGCTTCTGTCCGTAGGGCCAAGTATTTCGCGATTGTTACCGAGCTCTTAGTTCCTTTCAGTTCTTCGAGTCTAAAATGCAGAATCTATGAGTTCCATTACGTCGTTCTTAAAAATGAAGGGAAAATATTTCTCCAGCCAAATGTTCCAAAATAAAGTATTCATGAATGAAAAAAGTATGGAAAAGAAATGTTTTGGTTATATAAGCTTCCATGCGGAATAGTTTAAATGCAAAGCTCCGTGTCACAACTCGGATTGGAACTTTGTAAATGTAAATCTGAGCATGTACGTCAGATCCAATTATGATTTACATTCACGAGATGCAAATCTAATTTCACTATAGAGATTAATGAAGCTGACTTTTTTATTTCTTCTTTAAATTTATTAACTCCTAGATGAATTTCTATTCTTTATATTCTCTTTTTATATCTTGTTGGATTTTTCATTATGAATAGTTGATGTTTAGGAAATATGTACACGTATGTGGATGTTCACACGAATCCTTTGAAACTGATAGGATTTTCGTGTAATACAACACCCAGTTTCATCAAAGCAGAGATTTAAGAGTGTCGTATTTTCCCATTTTGCGTACATATAACGCGATTTGTCGTAATACAGTTACGCATGCGGCAACAGCGACGTGATCTCGGTTGCATGCACTAAACCAACGGAGGTTTGGTAAACAAATGTGAGCACCATTGAGGCATAATGGAAAATGTCATTATCAGTTTGTGAAATCTCTATCATCGGTCATCCAACTAATGTTGCCAGACCATAAGAGAACTCGTGTTAGTTCTGCAAATCTACACAGACACTTTATTCGATTTTGTCGAGTGATTTAAAGAGATACAGCTGTCCGTCCATTCTTTAGGTTCTCCACAGAAAAGAGTGAATATTGAAAACTGGATACATATTTAGATCAATATCTGCCTTGTTTAAAATATTCTGTGTAAGTTCAATTGGTTTTAGAATCACACAAATTTAAAAATTGTGTAATTATTTCCGTTCACATCGAACTTCAAAATTATCTACATGGGAAATTGGAAGCAATTTACTACTTGTTTACAAACAGAAAATTTTCTTTTCTCTCGAAGGAAATAAATAGAGAGTAATTTACCATAATTGAATAATAATCATAACTGGGTAAAAGGAAATAGACGTACGTTTCTAGGAGATTATCTGTATTTGTAGAGGAAAAGAAAATAATAGATTATTTAAATAAAATGTTTCGACGATTTTCCGACTCATTTGCAGAAGAGCCATAGAAATTGCCCTTGACGTTCAAAGCCAGGAAACTTGTGAGCGAGTGAATTACCCACTTTGTTGGTGAACTACGCGAACTTGTAGTTGTTCTTTGGTAACGAGTCTGTATACTCTGCTCTCTATTGTTCCTGCTGAAGTAAGTTCTCGTGTCAAAGGAAGAGTTACACGTACACGATCAAACTTTACGACTTGTACTTTTTTTTTGTCAAAGTGGTCAAGGTGTGCTTCTCGTGGTGACCAAATGCCCTTTCTATTACGTTACATTACTTCCTCAAGTGAAAAAGGTCAACAATTGATAACAATTCTACAAAATATCCTGTTTATCCCCATCTGTTTCTTTCTATTCATGCTGTAAATTTATTCAACTCCTTTTTCTTTTTTTCTTTTTTTTTTTGTAAATTTTCCATTTAATTTTCTTTTCGATTCACTCGGCTTTGAATGAGAATCCTATTTGGAATGGTTCGCTCAATTCAAAGTATTCGTGATTCCCTAAAGAGAGCTTTAGTCCTCAATTACATTTTCTTTCGAAAACAATACAAGCCAAGTATTGAACTCGAACTTCTCGATCATTTTAGATAGTATAAATTAAAATTTGATGTTAAGTATTCCACTCAGTAAGGTCTTATCTTTAAAGGATTCTTATACATGTTGAAATTGGAGACCAATTTGCAAGTTCCTTAAGTATCAGAATGCATAATTCTTCTTCGTCTTTTCTCATCGCCTTATCAGAAAATCCAAGCAAGCATCTCAACCTAATATATCTGAGAAGGGTGCGGCCAGTGAACTTGTAAAGACGATCAGAACTCGAGTGCACATTGGTCGTTTGAAAGTTATTAACCTGGAAGAAGCTTATACACTTTACAGGGACAGAGCGGGTGGTTACTTATTAACTTCGATTGCGTGTTAGAGATATGTAAATGTCTTTTCTATAGCTGGTGCTGCTCTGCACTTGGCAGGAGGCAGAAAAAGGAGCAAGTGTAAAAAAGACAAGACACATAGTAACGAACGAATACCTACTTACAGTACCTACTGCCTACTGGTTGCTGGCATTACGAGTGTTGAGACGTCGTTTCTCACGCGTTAAGTAATTTCGCAGGCTCTATAAGTGCACCCCGCGACGGGGAATGGGTAGGTGTGCGATGTATACACCGCTTAATTATCTGCAAATGTGTGATTATTAAGGGCAAAAGGGCAAAGAAGCGAGAATAAGTTCACATGGAATATAAACAAGAACATATCCAGTGCGAGTCTTAGAGTCACGAACGAAAATGACAATGCGTTATGTGAGAATCTGATGATCTAATTAGGAAAAGAAGAAACATGGGTGTCACTGCCCCCGAATTCATTGACCTCTGATATCAGTTTTAGATTTAAAAATGGAAATAAATTTGGAATTGGATAAAATTGCCGTAATTGAGATTCATACATCTTTTAAATTCAGCACATTTTTGCTCCGGAAGGTATAAGATCATTGTGCGCCATCTTGTCACCATAACCCTTCCTTTGTGACTGCTCGACGACATCCTTGGATCGAGTTGCTCGTTTCCGTCGAGGATGCCCCACGTCTCCTTTTATTTTCTTCTCTACACCGAGATCAATCGTACAACACCACTGCACTTTCTTTATACAAACCCTCTAACATTTAGTCATAGTATTTCTTTGAACTCTTTCAAGGTGATTGTCAATCCAATTGTAGATTGTCAAATTACAATCAATGTTTTCCATAATGTCCAAAAATGTTTCATTACCTTGATTCATCTCATGAGTTTCACTTTAAAATTTTAGGTAATGACCTCTTTAGCAATTTGCATTTACGATTTAGGGGAAGGAATTCTGCTTTTATACCACGCTGGAACTATGAAGGGAGGTTTCATGTCCACTTCGTGCTGATACATTGTAATGACATTCCTTCGGTGTAATATTCTAATTAAATATTCTGCAAGCTGTTTAATAAACATTAACTAAGTGGATTGCACAGATTAGAAACACTTCCTCTATTACTTCTTCCTGGTATATCTGAATATTTAAATAAGCAATTATAATCATTATTATCGATATAAATACATGTTTTAATGATAATGAGATTAGTTATTACGTTCTGAGATTACAGAGAAAAAAGATGAACGATTTGACCAGTGCCCTTATTGCCTAAGGGTTGGAGTGAGCCCATGTCGTATATTTTGATCTTCAGCTTCATAAAGCACCTTACGATTCTTTTTCATTTGTCCATCCAGATGGCGAATCGGGCACGAGCCACGCGTAGATGACTTAAGGCAGCTTGCAGGCAGGTGAATCTCTCCACCTGTCTTGCACCTGGCTGGCTTCCTTCCTTATTTAAGGACCGTGTGGCGGCATGTGTAGAAGTCTACTTATAGTTTTTGCAAGATCCTTAGACTTTTTTTTCACGCCCAGTGGATTGCTAAAATAATCTTCTCCAATTCAATACTTCCGTTCGTAAAACCCTCCGCTGAGTTTAGTTTAGAAACTTGAAAGCTATTTTACTTCATGAAAAGGATTTAAATAATTCAGAAGAGCTCTGATGATTATTTTTAATTATTTTGGAATCATTAGTATCTTTGTTAACAAATATATTTAGTTTTAATATTAAGGCACCTTTTCAACGTTTCTTTTTTTCAAATTCAGACGTCTGGCGAATTACTAATTCGTGAAAAATATTTTTAAGAGTTTCTTCAATGATTCATTTATATTTTCCCGAGTGGTGGTGATGTACAGGCGAAGCATGACGCCTCTCCTGGAACCGCAAATGTGCTGGGCTTCATACCGGAAAGTTTATTACTCAAGCTCGAGATGATACGGTGAAGCCTAACAGACGTCATAATCAAACTCCGTGCCACGCCACTCTATGCTAACCTCACACTCGCTGAAACTTCATTCCAGCTTGATTCAATATCAAGCCAAACCTAGAGGTTTCACCTTAATTAGATGAAAGTGCTAATCCATCGAATCCTATATGCATTTAGTCTAGCATTCACTTTTCCTTTATTTTAGAAATTCAAAGCTATAGTAGGTAATATATGAAATTTATATATGTGAATGTTTGTTTGCAAACATGAGAAGCGAATTTAGCTCTTTGATTTCCAAATCCTGGATTTGAATATGTCAGCGACGAGATACTAGTTTGCAATTAAATTTTCAAAACGTAGATGGCTACATTTATTGACGGCGGAAGTTCAATTTAGATGGAAAGAGAATTAGTAATTATTAATGTGACGTGAAACTTACTACCGTAGTTTAAAGTTACTATTATCATAATTGTTTTCAGGGAAATGCAGGCAAGATAGAAATTGACATTTGTGTTAACTATGAAAATTGAAAATTGTTTCGCAGTTTTCATATTCTTTTATCAGGGAAACTTCAGGGAAATTGAATTTTTTATGTAAATTTGCAATTTTCTGTACTCCTCTCACAGAACACATAATCTATAAAATTTAATTCCATTCTCTCTTATTTCAGGTGAGTCGCAGCTGTCTAATTTAGTCGATTGATTTTATAGGAATCTAAAGTCTCAAGGGTAAGCTTACCACACCTGTTCTTTCAACAATAATCATAAGTGCAAATAAATTACAACTTTTCTGAACTAACTCAAACTATACATAAGAGGAGAACCTATAGGAATTTTTAATTAAGAGAAATATCGGATTTTACTTAAAGAAATATTGTCTTTCGAATTCATAGCGTATTCGTATTCCGTATTCCTTTATTAAAAGTAAAATACTCTCACGTTGTCGTTGCAGTTCTGATTTTGCAGAGAAGCTTTTTCTGTAGCAGGTGCAAAGCAAGAATGTATCGGAAAATGTTTCGTTTTTCTCTCATTTTATTGTGAATTTCATGCGAGTAAAGGTAATAAAGAGTGAACTGTATGATTTAGTGAGGAAGAATGCGCTCAGAATGTCGCCCGAGGATCTGACAGTTGTTAATGAAAGATGAGAAGATGCCGTTAAGCGCCTATCGACCGAACGATAGTTAAGGAAATTCTCCCAATTAATTGACTCCAATTATGGGAAACTTGAATGCAGCAATTAGTTGGAAATCAATTAACGATGCTTGCACGAAGTTGTTGAAATCTCATCAGTTGCAATCGATTAATTTTCTTCATATTAAAACTGAAGTTTGTCAAGCATATATCTTCCATCATTATGTTGAGGAAAGCAGCTTTTCATTGAAAATACAAATTATTCTTTCCTCCTCTAAATATAATAATAGTAGTAAAATTTTGATCAGTTTCTTGAATCTTATTTGATATCAGAGTTATATTTGTTCGGAACAAGAGTCATATGGACAGATTTCGTTCACGCTTATTGATTTCCGGAAGAATAAAAGTACCAGAAAGATGTTCTGAGTTACGTAAAGAAAGTGTTGTAAACTAGGTTTCAAAGAGCTTTCGGCCAGAAGGAAAGCATAACTTTGGGAACATGGAACACCTGCGGACTAGATTCTCCGAAACTCTGTCCTGTCGTTTATATGGATTTGTAACATGTGCTTTCAACTCTTTCAAGTTCGCTTTGGAGATAAGAAAACGTTTTTGAACTTAGGAACATTTTGCACATTTCTTTGTTTCATATATGTATTTAGAAACTTGAGTAACCTTTCGTAAATATAATAAATACAAAAGAGTGTACATTCTCTTCAGAAAATTCATCTTATATTGCATGATGCATTTCATTATATAATAACTAATTAGTTAATTGATGATAGGAGCTCAAAGGATATTTTCTGACAAAGTGCAACAAAAAAACCTTTGACTCCAGTGGGCACTCAAAAGCTCCAGGGCTTTCTGGGGCGAAGAGGATTGCACTCTTGACGAAGTGAAGAGAACTACTGAATCAGAGTTGAAGTAGACATCGTTACGTAGCACTAACGCAGTCCAATGTTGAAATCAAATTTCCCGTGCATGCTTGTGGTGTTAACTTTACAACGACAAACCGGACTGGAGTTTCAGGCCCTGATCCAACTTTCCTCGTCGGAAGTTTCGTAAAAGCAGACTAAAGCTCAACTCGTGGCCAAGTGGAAGTTGCAGGACTCCGTTTTGCTGGAGGACTTCTTTGCGTAAATTATGGAGACTCAAGTGAAGGACAAAGGAGAATAAGGGGGGACAGTGCGTGCAACGGACGCGATGAACTGAAGAGGCACTGCAATAGAGAAGAAAGGAACAACTCTGAGGAAGCAAAACCGCCTTCATTTAATTAAGAGAGTGGAGTCCAAGAGGCTTACCAATCTTGGGCATTAATTTCGTAGAAAAGCGTTTAATTAACGTCAAGAAGAAATGGATTTTAAGGCATCTTCGAAATTTTTAAAATCTTCCATAAAATCACGATTAGCTCTAAAACTTGCAAAAAACAATACAAGAGGTGGGCTATATCATTATGATAAAATCTCAACACTAATGTTGACTGATGATGATTAGGTGATCCATCTCCTCGTCTTTCTCGTCATGGTTCCGCTTGGATCATCATTTAAGGATTTTTAGTCTCAGAGTTAGTCCATTAGAAAGTCCAGTGGCAGGATTTTCTGAAAAGATAGTAAACGAAAATAGAACAACACTCCTGTGATCCATTCTGTGCTTGATTCCTTCGGAAAGGAGGAAACTGCTCGTATCAAGGTCCATCGATTCAATTTCGATTTCACTGATACCATTGAACCCTATAAATGGAACTATCGCTCGACGTGCGAACCTTCAGACTGGATCAGAGAAGAGTTCGATAAGCATGACGTTCCGGCAGGGTGCTTTGGTAGAGAGCAAAGTGCGGGTCACGTATAACCAGCTAGGTAAGAGGGTTGGTCCAAATCGACTTTACTGGGGTTTTGTTCGGGACAGAGGGTGTCTTTCGTCTCCCTGAATTCTTATTCTCCTTATTCCGGAATGTATATGTTATATAGTCTACACTCTATATTCTACCAGCTATACCTATAGCCAAATGCCCAGCTATTGGTGACCTAGCCGAGAGCTATCTCAGCCTTCGTGCCGTTAATCTTGCACACGGCCCACGGGAATGTCTATTTGTGCTTCCGATATAAACCTACGTACGAACGCGTGGAAGTATATATACATATATGCTGTGTGGAGTTGTGTACCTAAGAACCTAAGGTATCCCAATCCGCACTTTAATTATGCGCCGCTCTCCACAGTTGCTTGGAAATCCATTCAAACGCGACCCTTAGCAGACTCCTTGCTAACAACGAGATCCCAACCCTGATTAATTAAAAAAAAGCACCAGGTTTGATATGAGTCGAAAAGAAAATCAGATTTTTAAAATGCAGGTCTTTCTTCGCTATTGTTTTTTAATTGGTATGAACCAACCGGAATGCCCTGTAACTGCCAAGCGATTGATAATAATGGGGATAACCGAAAGACGTCGTTTCTTTTGGAAATTCGAACTTCCGGGAAATCTAAAGCTCTTGCTGTCAAATCTTATACTCATTAAAAAAATATTATTTTTTCTTATCTTGCTGGTCATAAGTAAGCGAGAAACAAAGACCGTAGCATGGTGAATACAACGAGAAAGGCGAACAAACAAAAGCTTTTTGTCAAGTCTTTAGAGCGACGGGAAATCTTTCGCAAAGACGCGACTCTTTGGTTTTTGTTCTTCTTTTATCTTCGTTAAAAAGATACTTATCGTTACCGCGTCGCCTTCCCATTTCGAGCAGTGCCTAACTTCTGCGACGGGACCAAGGGGACCCATTTGTGGAATGAAAAATTACATTCCTGCAAACCAGCGGAAGTAATATTACTCTAGTAGTATTACTTTAGTTCTTCCAAACTCCACTTTCTTTACGGAAAGAAATCAACTCTCATGAACGTATTTAATTGCGAAGAAATTAGATCCTCGAACAATCTTAGTAAGAAAGAGATGATCATGGAAAACAAACAGTTTGTGAAAGGAAAGAGTGTTGTGATGATAAAGATGAAGGTAACTTGAGCAATTTAATAATGTGCCTGTCCTTTCACACTAGTGTCAACAACCATTTAAATTGAGTAGAATAGCAGGATCGATCTTCTTTTTGAAACGAATTCAGTATATTATGCTGTATATTGTGCATTCTTCTCTAACAATGGCCGCTTTAGAAAAGGAACGGCGCTTCGAAGTGCGATGGATGATCGATTAAGCCGTGAGCAGTCGCAATGTGATGTGAGGTGAAAAGTAATTTTCATTTGCGGTACGTCCAATAACGGTGATGATTTATCGAAGGATTCCTGATCTTGCCAGGCGGCAAGTGGAGAACTTAAGGACACAAGCTAGAACAGGTTGTCGCCGCAAAACGAAAGTAACAAATGCCTAACCAAGGGAATTGAACTCTTCAGTTTATTTGCAGAGAGAAGTCGAGCTATCGATAAATGTTGCGATTGGAAACATATTAAGAGAACGTAAGAAGTTTCAGATTCCTGCATATTAAAGTAGCAGTCCTCGCATTAAGAAAATCCCTTAGGACTTTTAAGAGCAACGATCAAATACCTAACTCGAAACTGCTAAGATGTTTCCAAAAGGAAAATTAAAACGAAGAAATCTTACTTAGCTGCCGCTACTTTGATCTTAATTACTGAGTTTAGACATCAGATTCAAAAAAGAGCACCATGAGTACAAAATTGTACACTTTCCGGTAGATTTTTTATTTTTTGTAGGATTATCGCATTAGAAGAGATTTTTAAATGAAAGTACGCATTAAAATGTTTTTTGACTTTGATTTTCTCTACCTACGTTTGTTACATGTTCTAATAGTTGGACCACCTGCTAATCTATAAAAAACAGCTTTTCCAATAGTTACACCGAGGACGTGAAACCTCCCCTTGCAGTTCGAACATTTCACTCAAGTTGACTCACTATTTACACTATTTACAAGATAGAAACAATAATATGCTTACGACATATATTACAATTAAATCCCTTCCACTGTAAATTTATCCAAGAGAAGTTTTCCTATTCTATTTAGAGAAATTTGGTTGACAATTCTAAGGAGTAAACTCGAACAGACATTCGTCATGTTGTATACATCGTAGTATACACAACGCGTATCAGCGTGAATGTTCGTGAAACGCGTTTATTGCATAAAGTTGTCCTCCGCCTCTGTATATCTGGTTTTGACTCCCATTCGACCATATTTCAACGTGGTAGGAGTGAGCGGGAGTCAGCCGCATGCAAATCTCAAGTCGCGCCAAGTCCCTTTGTGACAAAGAACAACGACACCTATACACACATATAACCTTAATATATAGCCCTATAGTCCACCAGTTTTCATCTCCAATGTCTGCTCTGGCGCCAAGGCTTTAATGCTTCTCCTCGCTCCGGTTTGTCGATCATCGCCACCGAACCTGCAAAAAATTAGTTTCTTCCATCCGTTAATCTAGATCGTTGCGGTGCAGAATTCTTCTCGAGGTATTCCATCGATCGATTGCATGCTTTGCATTTCCTTCTACTTTAGCAAACAATGCAAATGCACAAAAAAATGCTATAGCAAATTCACCATAAACGTCTTTAACTCTTTTAGATTTTTTTTTGTAAGGCTGATTGATTTTTATAAAATTCAGGAGTTAGAAATGTCAGAAAGGCAAATTCGCGTGGAATTTGCAAATTAAAAGAACTGCCAAATAAACCACACATGAAGAAGTAAATTACAATCCGGTAGAAGGTAGTTAGACAATTTCAGTCTTCGTTGTTATTAATGAGCGCGGTAAGTCATTTCAATGGAATCCTATACTCCGTTCCTTGTTCAATTATTCTTGAGTGGGCATTAACGGTGGAGGAAGAAATCCGAGTCATTGCTCTGGATCATAACCGCCCAATGGAATATCTCGAGTGCAGGAAATGTGGAAAAGTCGTGGAAACCGGTTTAACCTACGACCAGAGGGACGAGTTTTCTTCCTCCAAGGAGACCTAGTGACGAGACTATTATTTAATTGATACCGTTATAGTTATCCCTTTAAGGAAGTTGTGCACAATTAGCTTAATTACTTGAAGAAGGTGTCAACACTCTCTTAGCATATCATTTATTTATGAGAAAATTTACGCATTAGATGCATTTGAGTTCGCATATGGTACATATATGTATATGTATTCGTGAATCGTAAAGAGACATCTCTATATTTAGAAAGAGTTCGTTAAATATCTGAGTCACGTAATTTTAGAACGAATACAGGGAAATCTCGCGTACTTGGTATCAGAAACGCCCTCATACGCCCCTAAGAGTAACCCGGTTGCCATTACATGCAGCAATATTGCACACGGCTCACTGCTGCGCCGAGACGCCACTTATGCAGTTATATTGCTCTCTCCCTTTTTCATTACACACTTTTCGGCGTCCTTTTTTCTTCCTCCAGTTTCTGTATTAATTTTCTCCTTTCCTGGTCAAATGCAGACTGATTTTGGAAATAACAACCGCTCTTTTAAACAACAACGCCAAGGGCTCGGTAAACATTCCATCTCAAGCCATTGCATTGTACGTTTAAAGATTCTCCCTTCCGTAAACATAAAATAGAAATATACATATTGCGGAAATCTGAAATAAATAGTATAAAGCTTGTTTAATTATTTAAATATAGACTTGGTTGAAGTTATTTCTGTCGCTAGACTGAAACTACTCTTAGTAAAGTGTATTTATCAACTTTAACTAATGTTGTATAATGCTGCAGGTCCTTCGCTCGTACGATGACCTAATCAACGATAACGATTTCCCATGTGGTGAAATCAAATCACACATTAATGATATGATGATTCAGGCTATGCATACGCCGAAGGGATATAGAACAGTGAAATTTTGACATGCTGTTGGAAAATATACAAAAGTATGAAGTATAAACTTAAAATGTTAGCCTATGTGTAATAACATTGACTGCAAAAGTAGATTATAATGAACAAAACCTTATATATTTCGTCAAAACTTAATTAAACGTCGTCGTATTACGTCATGCGGTTAAAGTAATTTCACATGTTTTAGAAGTAAAGAAAAGAGCGTCACCCAAGAAACAAGAGTGACTGTAATTACAGGATGAAGTTGCTACTGCGATTAAGTATCATTAGCTAAATTATATACGAGTATATACGTAAGACGTTACGTATAATTTATAGGAAAATAATACACTTTCGATATTGAATATAAAAATAGTTTGTCGACTTTTACTTATTTTATTTACTTAATTACAGCCTCTTTTAAATTTATGTCACGTGCTAATTCAGAGTATAATTCACGTTGACAAACGATCAATGAAACTGTGAATTTTACCAAAACATATCACGATATAAATATAGGTAGTTATCCAGATGAAAAAGTTATTAATTTTGTGGATCAGTATTCCAAATATATTATTATAGATATAGAGCTTGTAAAAGAGCATTGGAATTGACTGATTGCCCAATAACTTTCCATTCAATTTCATATTTTACAAAACTAATTATTTCTGAAGATTGTAATTAAATATAGGACAATCGAATATTAATTACAATGGTTGATTGGGTTTGATGACCTATTTTGTATACCAGAAGGTTTACTCGACTAGATTCATGTGAACAGCATTTTCGAGGTGTGAAATTAGGATGATTCAGACGAAGCTTAAATTACAGTCCAACTTAATGACCTCGATGTATTCGAGCAAATAACGTATGTGCGTAACGCTTATATGAACGAAACATCAAATTATATTTTGAATTTCTGTTCGATTGACATCAAACGTTTGTGCAAATTGAGCTAAATTGTCCAAACATATGGAGAATTAACTGAGTTCCGTAATTTTGACTTTTTCCACAAAAAAGTCTAGTTTTTATTAGAGCTTTTTTTACACCTTCTTCCTTTTTAGACTTAACTTAAAAAAAGACTTAAACTGTACCAAAAACTACACTTTTTTCTAAAAGAACTTAAAACTGTCTGGACACACATTAACAAAATTTTTGATGAACTTAAATATTCAAATTAAAAAAAACTTTCCAAATTTATTGAAGGCATTAATTATTATATGTATAATTAATAATTATACTCGTATAAGAATGGGCTTTCTCTTTATATTTGCAAAATATATATATAAAATTCCCATTAAAATCCCTAATTGTACTTTTCTTAATATTAAATTCGTATGAAAATCACGAGCGAGCTCTTTCCGTGATTTGCATTAATTGCCTTAATCCCCTTTCAATTGTCCAGTCGGGAGTTTGCATTTGCATCGAGTCCGATGCAAAAATGATATCAATCGTTGTTCTGGACAATCGGAAAATACTCCTATGTTTAAAACGGCTTCATGAAGCCGTTATATGAATATTATACCTCCCAAATGCGATACGGACCAACTTCATTGAGCAAATAGCGAATGTTGGAGAATTAATTTAGCTTCTTATTGACATATTCCTTTTACGAAATCAAATATGTTGAAAATTGTCATTTTTATCGTCAAGAAGTCCCATTTTTACCTCTTCTTACTTGATAGCGAAGAATATAGGATTATTGAAACAGAGGTATTAACTTTTACTGTTTTTCAATAATCGACAAATATGAAAGTTCTCGAGAGAGTTTTATCGACGGAGGAAGTTGGGCAAGATTTTCCAAGTTTGGGTTGTGTAGAAGAAATCGAGAAGGTCACATACGTGTGCAGAAATTCGTGTAGGGACGCGCAATTAAGTATTGATCAGGGCGCGGCTCGAGCAGTCCTATTCCACCTGTTGCCTCTTTTGAGGCACATGACAGAAACAAATTTGACAAGGTCTATGTTTTTAGAGAAAGAATAAGACGGGAAAATAATTAATATCAGCTATCCCGCATTCAAATAATGGTATATAACAGGAGCATCAATTGCAGACAGAATATTAATGAGAGAGGTAATTTTATATAGAGTAAAAAAGTAAAGCAGGAGGAAAGTTAATTTTTTATTTCCTTTAAGAGCATACTATATATAGGTAGGGGAATAAAATATAAAAAGCTTTTGCTGCAAGTAACAGGAACAAAATTGAAAAAAAGGACTATAAACAGATTAAAAATTATATACATATATAATATCTAGAGCGAATATTCAAAATGATATTCACGGGATGAAGTGGATATGGCACTCTAAATGAAAAAAACGCCGAGATAATGGAAACTAAACTCACATGAGCGAGTCCCATTGGAGTGAGTAATTTTTTATTTTATTTTGAAGCTTCTGGTTTTTAAATAAAAAATTTCCGCTTACAAGTAGAACAGTTGATGAGAGAGAATAATTGATTAATTTTCTTATCGAATGGGATTCAATTCTGTTATTTGAATGGAGCATCGTTGAGACGATGTCACGATGAATTTCACGATTCTCCTTGCGATAGAATGCTTCGCCATCGAGAATGTCAGACGGCATGATTAATTATTACGCCCAGTGGATCGCACTGCCCAGATAGATTGGATTCCTTCCCGGCAACACAAGTCAGTTCCTTCGTCACAATTGTGGCCCACCGACAATTGGATATCATTTCTTCATCCCATTTCTCTCCAAATGAAGTTTTTAATGTCAGGAATGCGAATTTTATTTTTTCGGGAATTCTCTGTGGAAATTGAGTTTTGCATGTCAGATTGAGTTAGAAATTTAAGCTTATGATTCAGAGCATAATTCACTGGGAAGAAGAAGTGGATTACAAAAGCAATTTATTTTAGATCGATATATCCTCGAACGTAATAATGAGGACTGTTTGAAGTCTGAATTTAGTGAACTTGAAGTGATATTATCGAAGCATCGAAATTGTGTAGAAGAGTTAATGGGATAATAGACTGCGTTTATGGTAATGTGCACGCAATTGAGGGGTTTAGTGGCTCAAATAAATGATACAAGAGGTTATAAAACCTGGGTATTAACATGCGGAACGAATAACTGAAAACATGAAGAGTTTGCCAAATTGCTTCGAGTTGACTAATAAATTACAAAAGATATTTCAAAATAGGTTAATCGGACCTACAAATTAATGAAAGATCGTTATTTTATTTTTGAATATCTTAGAATTCATTAGACCAACATTTTTTCGCTCGCCAACATCATTGAAAATAGTAGTTATCTTTTTTTTCAGAACCCTTTATAATTAAACTCGTATAATACGCCTATAAATTTCCTATATAAGCTGAACTCGTTTTTGAATTCTCTACTATAGATTTATAAAATAAGTCTCGGAAGTTCTAAAGCAATTGACTCTAGAGCCACCTTACAAATATTCTGAAAAATGTACCACACATATCTTCTAACTTGAATCTGGTCTTTAAAGCCCGGAGCGAGCGTTCACTAGTCGCGTGAAACTTTCCGCCAAGAGTAATAAATTGAGTACCGCAGGGTGATTTCGCGCATGTGTGAATACAATGTAGTCCGTAATTTGTAAAACCTTCATGTAGTGAATTTTTCCCTTTTCCTTTTTTTTTCTCATTCTCTTTTGTGGCCTGTGCCTTGGCCGGACATTGCTACCGTTGAAACTGGACTATCCTGAGTGAAAAGGACTCATCTGAGCTCTGGCAGCTCGAAGCTGCCGGTGAGCATATAGTATAGTGACTATACTACTACGCCAAGACTCGGTCTCGAGAGAAAACAGGTTCGACAGGTTCCAGAAGACCCTGGAGCCTCGAAGGAATGGTGAGGGTCGCTGGTCTCTTGGATCTCTAGAAAGAGGTGGACTCTGTAAGACAAGAGGAGAGAGCATCAAGAAAGAGAGGGCGAATGAAGAAAAAAGCAGAGATGGAATGATAAGGAAAAAAACATGAAGAAAGAGCATCAAGAGAAGAGAGACTTAAGGTCTTGAGAAGAGGGAGAGTTGGTGTGACTTGGTGTGAGTAAGTCTGGCGTGCAGAAGATGCTGCCGAGTTTCCGGTGAATGGCGAGCGCCGGCCACGAGCCAACATCCAATCAGGACAGGAAACGACGCCGAGGCCACGCGTGGACTTTGCTGGACTCGAGTCTTGCTATAGTCCCTTATAGTCCCTACCGATAGTGTACTGGTCTCTCTTGTGCTTGGGCTACTCAACACCATACTATGATTCACTATGGTGGCGATGGTGGTGTTTGACCGTGGCGAGTCTTTGCCTTCCACATCATCATCCACATTCGCAATCTACCTTTGCTTCACTTGAGTCAGAGTCTACACTCCACTTATATATACACTGAGACCATACTAGCTCCTTCACTTCTTGTGTGTCTAGACCTGATGCTTTTCTCAACTATTCCCGGGTTATGGGTGCTACATAACCACTGATAGGAGGCAGCCAAGGATGTTGGACGGATTTACCTGTTTGCACTCTCTCGAGCGGATGCTACCAGTTCCATATGGTGTCATCCGGTGATTTTACAGGACCATTGCGTGCAAGGTGCATGCAGACTCGTGGGAATTGGGGCGCATATTGTGATCGTGAACACGACAGATCAAAGAAAGTTTGGATCAGTCATCTTTCGGATGAACAATCATCTTTGAGCTTGGGTTTTGGGTATTGTTCGAAGAGGTTTTGGTTTCTTGCTTATATGTATTGTAGTTGATCCAACTTTGGGAATTCCATTGGAAAATTATTGGAATCACAATTCAAATTTAGAGTGGTGTCTACAATAAAAAGTAGTTGGTGCCAAAACGAGCGAGTGATTCTTTTGCGTATACATATACACTAGGGGATGACTACTAATTCATCATTACTACCTCAGTCAAATATGTGTTGTTTCTAGCAAAAACCCTATTTTGTTAGGCTTTATTTTGCAAAGTGTGAAAAGTTAACATTTATCTTTTCGTAAAGTCTATCCTTTGCCAAAAGAAAACTGAACTGGAAAAGTTTCATCGGGATAAGTCTTTTGGAATTAATCCTTCTCCTCTCTCTAAACTTCAAAAATTTCCTGCAAGTAACCTATGGCCGGGATCAAAACTTTTTCAATGAAAAATAGTCGCATTCGATAAGAAAACTCAGCCAAAAAAGTTTCATCACTCTAACCGTTTTGAACTGTAAGAAATAACAAAGTTTCGGGAACAACAATTATTCTCTTGTTTGGGGATAAATATCATCAACAAATGTGCAACTTTCGAACTTTTAGGAAATGGAAAATTTAACGAACCAAATTACATACATACTAAGAATAAAATAAAAATGTGTTATTAGAATCGATCTTGAAATCTGCATGGGAGCATTAAACAGGAAAATTACGACGCAGAAGTGGAACCAAAGGCAGCCTTCGTAACGAGGAGACAATTGAGTTTTGTCATGCGATAGTGTTGAGTACATTTTTTTCAGTAGAGAAGCTAATTCAAGGCACTTTTAATAATGGGAGGTTTAATAAAAGCTCGGTAGAGAAAAGATTCATTCTCATCCAGCCACTAACCGCCCAACGTTGGTGAAATCGAGCGCCACTCAGGAGAAAATGGGAGGTGTTTATTCAGAGGGTGCTTGCTAGGGAGAAAAGAGTTCCGAGTAAGCCGGGGTCACGGTACGTAAGACGCCACGGGGCGGAGAGCAAAAAAAATTTGAATAAAAAGAAAACTGCGGAAAGACAGACGAGAGGTAAAACAAGAACTTAAAAGGAACTTCCGAATGAGCTCTTGGACAAGAAATAAAAACCGAAATGCTACCTAGAATAATATTTAAACGTCACCAAAGTGGTCAGAAACATCTCAAGCTCTTTGAACCATCTTCAATGCAAATCGCTTTATAGAGAAAGATACCTGCGTCCGGTTTTATTTCTCCGAGAGAATTTCAATTTGACGAAATGAGATCCTAACGAGACTCGCCCGTTTCATCGTATTTACTTCTGTTTACTATATTTCAAGTCCTTTGAAGATACCCTACTCTTAAGGCTCTCCACTTGACATTCATCTAACGCTGATCTACTTTTTCAAGGGAAAATCAAAAAGTAGATTTCGAATCGCGGTACAAGGTGATTTGGAATCACTATGTCAAGAAATCCGTATCAAATTTCACTGATATTTAAGCTTTCCCTGCTTTTGTAATGGGAGACATATATCTTATCTTATCACATATCTTATCGGAAATCTTGGAAGGATATTAGAGAAAGAGCGGTAGAATTTAATTCAATTTAAGGTAGTTTGAGTCAGATGGAAACGTGAAATCTTGGATTGCTGTACGTAAGACATATTACGTTCAGAAAGCTTGAAACAGCTTCCACTATCGCAATGTCGTTCTCTGCTTCTTACCAGATTAAGCTTTATTAAAGTCTTTATCTTCCTGGCTATTACGCTCAAACTGAGCAGAGACAAACTATCACCTGGGCCAGTTCTCGAGGCAAGAAGTAAAGGAAGTAATAATTTAGATGTGGTAACATCTTTAAATATACAATTTAAAGATAAGAGTAAACTGTATCATAGATTGGATATTTATTCATCTTTCAATACGTCTTTTTATGATCTCTTTTATTTTTGTAGCTGTGTAATGCTATTGATTACGCAATCGTATCTCAAGTTTATGTTACCATTAGTGAAATTCATGATATCCGTTATTTTAATATGTTCCTTATTATTACACTTTATTGTTAATGATTATGACGTCAGAATCACATTTATAAGTATAGCCAAAAGACTCCTTTTATGTTCACCTAACCGTTATGTGTATTCATTTTTCAAGGTTGACGTCCTAGCTATACGATAGGAAGAATAGTGTTGGGTTTCATCAATGGATAGGTTGGGTACATGAAAAATGAGCCACATCCCACATATATCGGTTGAATTTATATAACTTTGTATCATTTTATGTCTTTTGAAACGACTCTTAGAGAGTTTAAATTAGTGTTTTTGTGCTAATGGTTTGTAGGCAAAGCAACGTGGTGAACAAACAATTTTTTTAGAGGATATTTAGAGGGTATTTCATTTTCGAATAAATATTTATTTTCCCAGAACGCGAAAGACTATATATTGGGCGCAAAAATCTTTTATGATTTTCACACAACGTATCTCTTTTCGTCTTCAATGGTCATCACGTTCTATATATTTATATCCTATTTGATCCAAAGCTAGAGTGACTTTCATCTTATCGAGAAAGCTTTCTAATATAATATCCACTTTTTTATTTTGGTCATACATCAGCTGAATTTTCCTTAGAAAATATTATATTTATTATTCTTAAACTATATTATATGTTAGATAGTTCGTCAACAAAGTTTTTCTATTAATGTGTGAATTATAATTACTGGTATTAGAGTAAATTGCTCTTGAATGCTGATATCAAAATAATGAATTTCTGATATCAAACGGTAACTAATAGCAGATTATGGAGCAGCAATTACGAATTGATTAAGTTTGATTAATATCCTTTGACGTCATTAACCAATAAGTATCCAACATTAGCCATATTTTTGACACGTATGAGGCAAGATACTGGTATATAAAATTTTACTACTAATAATAATTTATTCTACTTTTTCTAGAGGTTTCGACTGACTTATTCCTTTATAATTTTGATGTTTAATGTATCTCGTATTCCAGATTTATTAGAAAACGTTTGATTCAGCTGTTTGCTTTTCGTAATTCATGTCCTCATTACTGAGTTACAGAAAGTAAAACTGTAGAGCTCCTTCACTCCTCTCTCGCTATCATTTCTGCTGAAGACTTAGAGGCTTTCCTCTGTTTCGCATTGTCTCTGCTAAAATTGCCATTCACTGTGGTCGAGATTAATCTTATCTTAGAATTACTCGCATCTGTTGACAGAATGCATTAGAGAAATTGCTAGATTGCAAAATTGCTGAGTCATGAGGTTCGTTAGAACAATAAGGTGAAGAAAGGGTATGACACTTGGCACGTGTCTGAGAAACTGAGGCCACAATGAGAAACTCGACGACAGGTGAAATAAATTGTTCGCTTCAGATTATATTATGTGATCCACTATTCCAGAGATGATATTATTCTAATACGTTCATGCTGAAAACTGATTCAACAGAACTACAAAATTCGAGATGAAACTTATAACACTTTCTTTCTTGGTATAGACGAGGGAATAGGGTATACTAGCTCTATCCCCTATAACATCTATCTTTATACTTGATCATATATCATGCTGTTTAATTGTAATTTTGTGCCAGAAACGAATTACTGGAAAAACCATTAAATAAAATTCCGTATAGATACATTTTTTTGGTATTGATGGGGACTTAAAGTGAATTTTATTGTTAAGTAATGAGCAAAAGATGCAAGTAGTTTATATGTAGTAAAGAGGGAGGAAGTACATATGAACAGTGTCTTTGTGGGACAAAAACGGACTGCATGCCGGTTGGTGTGCATTAGACAAGGCCCCACGAGGCTTCTAAGTTGGCCACATGCTGGGTCTCGAAGGGAGTTGTGGTTCCAACCATGTTCCAAGATATACCGACGGCAGAACGGATTATATGTCGTTCTCGAGATGCCCTACGATCGAGTCCTTTCCGCGCATTCTATGCTCGCAAAAAACGAAATCTGCGTCATTTGGTCCTCGTATGCCAACAATAAATAATAACTGCTTCTAGGAATTGGACATCTGGAAATATGGTTGTGATTGATGTCTTTGTGGCAAGAAATTAGATTGAAAAAGTGTTGAGTCACTTTTAGAATATATCAATCAGACGTTTAATACAAAATACTGTACACAAAACTCAACAATATATTACGAAGAGCATTTATTCTAATTTCGATAATATAAAGCGAAAATCTTAAATGACTGGCATGAATTTGAAACTCAAATGTCATTAGAATAGAAAATAAATAAATGCACCGTTTAAAACTTTGTTACGTTGTCCAAACTTTCCCTCTCGTAGATAAACGAGAATTCAGCGAACCACTGGAAATGGAATAAAACGAAGATTTTCTCAGCGGTCACAAATCTGTCTCCGCAGTAAAACTGTTTAAAAGTTTCTCGCCACAGTGCCTTGAAGCACTACATCCGAGTGAGATTCTCAAGTTGCTCTGCTTCATTAAGAGTTATGCTCTCGCATTAGTGAAAAGACCGCTTAGCTTAGCAGTTAACTGCATTGATTGGTTCATCTAATTTGTGATGATTGAATTTGTTTCAAGAAAATGTTATCTCTTTTATGGAAAAATGTACCTTTGTAGAAAAATTGTGAAGAACGTGAAGTATTTGCAATTGGAAAGCCTCTGACTGTAATTAAGTGGTTGCAAGGTGTGTTCAATAGAGGTTGCAAAGTTACCACCTCGTGATTTAGGATCCAACTGAGTAGCACGATAAATGAGTAACTCGATCGCCTAATTGTAAACTGCATAATGTACAATTGTATGATACTACTGTCCGAGTCAAAGGGTAACTACAGAACCAGTTTCTCCGCGTCGCGCATGTCGAATCGAGAGGGCGCTGCATGATCAAACAGTAACTGACACAAAGCAGGGTTAACTGGAAATGTCAATTGGTACTCAGAATCCAAGTGCCGCCCAATTTCATCTACCAGGATAGTACGCGCCACGTCGTGCAATATCTCATTATATGTACCATAATTCCAACATCATTAGTCCACTTGAGGCAGCAACAAGTCATTATTCCTCTTATAGGGATGTTTCCTACGGTATTTCACTAATTCACTAATTGAACAAGTACAATTATCGAATGATGGTCTTAAAAATGTCTGTCGTATATATAAGTCTTGGGATTCGGGTGTTTAAGAGGTTGTACGAATCAGTATGAATCACATTAGCATATAAAGATTGATTAAATCATAAGGTTAATGTCATCATTTATACCCAAGATGAACGCCCTATATATAAATCGTTTTGACGAATAGAATTACGAGGGCACATTATTTATATACCCACTCGTTCCTAGAATGACTATACATGTCAAGAAGAATTGAAATTTTCTCTAGTCATCAGAATATACTTCACAAATTAGTCGCCATAAAAGAGTTTAATTAAAACACTCGCGCGAAAGTGAGTCGCCGATAATAAAAGTGACTTATTATTCAGATGATGACCTCGTGGAAAATAATTATTCCTATTTGAGAAGATTGCTAGAGGACTCGACTTTGCTCGTAAACTAATTCTGGAGTTCTTGAATTCTCCGGTGATTAAATTAACCGCAGACTATCTGCTTTTATTATATCTGCAGTTGATCTCTCGATTATGAGAAAGCTGCGAAATCTACTTGGCTTCTCTCTGAAATATTATCGTTATCGCAATGACATCTTTGTATTTTTGACAAATTACTTTGTCGTGATTATGATAAGCAGTACACTATCAACTGATTTGGTACAATGAATAGTAATTTGAACCATATTACTATTGCCATATTACCAAGTACTATCGACTAGTAATAATAAATGGGGTCAATGACTACTGACAGGACATTGGAGAAGGTGACGCCCACTTGAGTTGCCAGCAGGCACGATAGATAGATTCAATGTGGATACATACTATATATATATTGAGTTCTCTCAGCTTCTTACAAACCCAGTACGGGTTCCACAGACCTTAGAAGGCGTTCAATCTTTGAGAACTATCCCACTATCCGCATCCAGGGACACTCGAGATTTCCTGCTAAAACTCGCCTGACTGGCCAGAGCAAGCCTTATAGGTGCGCGAAACTACTTGAAGGCCTCCCACGACCGCATCACGTAATTCACCCGAGTAACGCGATGTCGTGAACTCACCTTAATGGGTAGACTCTAAAAACTTTATTTCTTGATAAAAACTAGACGTTTTCTCGCAAGAGTGATTAAACTACCGGCTAATGATATGTATTCTGCAAAGTCATGTGACTAATTCCTCTATTTGATCTGCCTTACAACAACTTTATGAAAGATCACTCAAGCTACACGGAAAGACTTTTTACCTCAATTCTTGGTAAATCAGTAATCATATTCTCGTATCTGTCGAAATAAAAGAAATTTGAGCAGTAATCTAGCGAAAAATAATGTTCATACGTATAACTGTTAGAAATTTCTGTTGTGATTTCACAACAAATGTATTGGAAGTTTATTACCAATACATATTGTGATTTTACAATACAATGTTGTGAACTCTGAATTGTGAGAAATCGAGTGTTTCATGTAATATGGTTTGCATTACATTATTATTAAAAATCGAAAAATCAGTGGCCTTAACGTCCAAAAGTACACAAATCAAGAATTAACTATGACTTATAGCTGAACTGTAACCCAGAAATGCATTCCTAAGGCTATAATTTCGAACACAAGAAATTGCTTATAAGTTACGTATACAATTTTTTTGATTTTTCAATGATACTTTAATTGATTAACTTTCTTTTTGCAATCAATGTATATTGATTGTATTGACAATTGTATATTGTGGTTTTTTTATTTAGACTACTTCGTCCATAATGCTTGCAATGTTTAAAATGTATTTAAAGGAAAATCTATTGTAATATCACAATACATGTAGGGATGTTCGATTCCGATTCGATTCTCTAAAAGATCAATTCTTGAAAAAAAATCGATTTTTTACACCCGATTCTTTGCTATTCGATTTTTAAGAGAATCGGGTCTTTACCCTGAGAATCGAAAAACCGATTTTTTAAAAAAATTATTATTTGTTTTTTTCTTTTCTTTTAAAACCTCTCGCACTGTCTATATCTTTATAATATGTACATTCTAATATATATTTAAAAAATCATTTGAAAAAACATTTCGAGATCTGTCGGATCTCCTCATCAGGTGAAAATATCTCGTGTTACATTCTCATGTAAAAATTTTTTAGAATTAGTAAATTTCAGCATTTTCTGAACGTTTTAAGTTTGTTGAAATGATAGAAAAATTGATAG
>UCOH01012744.1:24936-39371 GCA_900474275.1 Synergus japonicus
GTCTTTACCCTGAGAATCGAAAAACCGATTTTTTAAAAAAATTATTATTTGTTTTTTTCTTTTCTTTTAAAACCTCTCGCACTGTCTATATCTTTATAATATGTACATTCTAATATATATTTAAAAAATCATTTGAAAAAACATTTCGAGATCTGTCGGATCTCCTCATCAGGTGAAAATATCTCGTGTTACATTCTCATGTAAAAATTTTTTAGAATTAGTAAATTTCAGCATTTTCTGAACGTTTTAAGTTTGTTGAAATGATAGAAAAATTGATAGTCATAAATGCGTCGTTAGAAACAGTTATTTTTAAGCATTAATTTATTGTAGATAGATTATTGCAAAAAAAAAATCGGAATTAAAGAATCGATTCTTTTCAGTCTGATTTTTAAGTGAATCGATTCTCATGATTCGATTCAAAAATCGATTCTTCTGAGAGAATCGAACATCCCTAATAAATACATGTATTGTAATATTACATTACAATTTGTATTGTAATGTGTTGTAAAATCACAAACATTTTTAACAGTGTATCTTTTAAGATTATGAAGAGATTTTACATTTTGTATCATTTGAAGGTTATTGAATACATGAGTTGGTGTCCATATGCTAATAACTAGGTCTTGTGGCACAGATGTTTCTTGGCAGGAGGCAGGATAGCCGGTTTATCTTATTTTTGCTCCAGACTGTCATAGGGGAACCCATGCCGCGTGTTACATGTGCGTTGAGCCGGCTTGCATGCATCTCTCCATATCAGAAAATCAACTTTACAGTCTTTTTTATCCTTATTCTAGCACCGAGCAATGTATGGTGACAAGCTCACTCGACTCTTTACCAGGTTTTCCAGGATTACTAACACTCTAAGATACTAGTTTTTATTTTGACCTTGTCGCGGAAAGTTACGAGTAAAGTCGCATGAGCTACTACTTGGAAAGGTGTCACTCGTTCACAGGTGTTTCACGCCTTCTTTAAGCTACTTCCGAGCAACGTGAAAATTACTCTATCCAACATCCAGATAAACAGCTTGCCTCAATTATATACCATAAAAAAATTCCCATCAACCAGGCAATTAGCTTTGTTACATCTGTAGATTCTTAATTACTCAATTCTGATTATCTAGATTCCAAGCCTCTTGTCTCTAGAATAGCATCGGTAATTTACAAAAAAAAAGTTCTTAAAGCAAGGAATTTATGAAAGGGGGTGTCTGTGAAACTATGAATGGATTTTAAATTTAAATTCTCATAATTATTTTACTTGGAAATTTTTAGAGTGTTTAAAGAACATGATAGATAAAGATACAGATGTCCAAGCCTGAAATTCTAATTGTTCAGAGACATTTTGACAGCCAATATTTCTCATTCACATTAGACTGACTCATAAACAAAGATCCACGCGAATGAAAATTTGACTAGAGAAAAGTATGAACACAATGAAACTACCATGAAACACGTTAACGTATAATTTATTGTGCTTTACCGTACTCTCTAGCCAGACCATAAATAACCATATTTTATGGCTAAATTTAGCATATTCATGACTGCCTCCGTGCACATTTTTCGTCTAGTTAGATCGAAACAATATTTTATTTTTAGGGTAAAAAGTTACCTTAACTATGGTTCAACGATAATTTATTAATAGCTGTGGTTCATTTAACGATTATTATATATTCCATTCTGCTCTATATTATCTCTTGCAACATCCTCCACTGTTCTCCGCCACAGAAGTAAATCTTCTCTGAACTTAATTGACTACAAACCATGAAAAATTTCTTTCCCTGTCATCGAATATTTATATACTTTTAATTTACGAGTATACTACAAAAAAAAGTCTTAATAATCATTATGTTTAATAAAACTACGTTTTTTTATTAATAATGAATATTTTATTTTTGTTACAGGTAAGCTATTCTTGATAACTGCAATTAACGTGAGTAACAAAATTCTGCAAGATTCATAAAAGTCGTATCAGATTTCATAAAATTGTTAGAATTTACGGAATATTTCAATCAATGTGAAATCACTTCCGGTCTTTTTGAAGATGGTTACTCGTTTTCATGGCTTCTGGCCTTGAAATAATATAAAACTGGTTATGCAATGAGTAATATTTCCGCAGGCTGAGTAAACTCGATCGTTTCGCTGGATCCCATTGTAATAAATATAGTATATATCTTTCGCTAATATAGACGCGTATTTATGCGCTCGATGAGCATTAAACTCTTTAAAGTCGACTTGGTAATCGGTCCTTTGAGGTATTAGTGGGGTTAAAATCACTGCCGACGAGCTTTTGTAATTTCCTACTTCGCACTCTTGGCCCGAAGGCTTGTTCATCATCGCGACGTCTCCCAGCTGACGATGATTGACTTCGTAATGAGCCGTTGTGAGGTTACAAGCTTCACTCACCAGACTCTGTGCATTGTTGTTTTTCTTCTTATTGCTCTGCCAGTAACCGATCGTTATTACAGAGATATGAAACTTCTTACTGAAACTCACTCTGCAACCGGATTTATGTGAATTTAATTATTCAGGATATCACTGCTGAAAATAAGTTATGATCCTCAATTTTTTGAATTTTTCACTCAAAATCTTAAGGTATTTCAGGGAATTTTAAAATCTCATAAACTCGTACAAAATCCCTTAAAATCCTTTAAAGTTTTTGAATATTTTAAAAGCTCTTGAGATGTCTCGAAATCTTGCGAAATCTCTTGGAAATTCTTGAATTATTTTAAACTCTCTTATAAATTCCTTGCAATTTCTTGAAATTCCTTAAAATATTTGAAAATCTCTCGAAATTCCATGAAATCAAATGAAATCCCTAAAATCTTTTGAAATTCTTTAAAATCCTTTAAAGTCTATTTAAATATCTTAACGACATGTCGTTATTAATTATTATATGCATATGGTAATTATTTTAAAAGCAAATTTGGTTTCCTCAATGCTCGGAATAATATTTTTTACTAAAACTAGGTCATTTCCAGACATCTTTAGGTAAATTTCTACTAGTCTGGTTATATTAACCAGAATATTAAGCCAGAAAAATGTTCAGTAAAAAATGTTGGTTATTTTTACCAGAAATTCTTGTTGTACATATTTACCAAAAAAAAACTGATTAAAATTTAAAAAAAATTTCTAATACTTGTAACTAGAATTTATATATAGTAAGGGCATATTTAACATTATTTTCTAGTTAGAAAAAAAGAAAAGAAGTACATAACAGCTTGTTTCGTGAAAGTGTGTAAATGGTGTATAGCAAGCTTCTTTTTTCCGTTGAAAACAAGAGTAATCGACTTTATCGAGCTAAATTCGGGTGAATTTTCATTAAGTTTTACCAGTAAAAAAGACTTAGTCCTGGACTATAAAGTAGCTACGAAAAGATTTAGGAGTTAAGCTCCACACATAGGAAAAAGGAATTAAGTGGTGTCGAACAATCGCATATACATAGATACCAAAATAAATTGAAGTGAACGAGGCTTTTCCATTTTCTTAAGTCTATTCTGGAAAAAAGCATGATTTGTTTTTTTCCAAAAGGCTGATGCATCGTTTTTACGAGAGCATATAGTTTTTAATCCACTTTATGAAAACCCTGTAATGTCCGTCTGGGGTAGCAGAGATAGGATTGTCCTCGATTCGTTTGACTTTTTACGCATCCTGCCAAGTTTCATCTGGACGACAGTTTCTCCAGTCTTGGGTGACTCAAAAGTCATATTTTCATAACTTTATACATATTATATATAAAACATAGGTATATAATCTGCCCAGTGATTGCTTGGCATTTGAGATTTTCCTATCTACATCACAAGGGCAACATGCTATTTTTACTAGTAAATATTCTTTTTCGAATATATATTTTTCTTTTATATTTCAACACTACTAGGTTTCCCGAGAAAAATGAATAAAGGTACAAAGTAATATTGGCACAGTTTCCTTTATGTGAAAGGCTTTAGGGAAATGTGGAGAGTCTCTTTTTTAATAATGCAAAAATACAGTGGAAGAATTCGTAAAAGCTTTTAAAATTTAGGTAGTTAGTAATTTTACTTTCAAAAGATATATTTAACCGTTTGTATATTAACTTATAGAAGTAAACCACAGGGGCCAAAATATTTTCATGCTTATATAAAAGCCTTTAGTATGTTCTTATAATAGAGTAAAATTGAAAGCTGAGATATTGTTATGCTTTTCATTTTCATTTTTCTTATATTTGATATGCATCATTGAGGACACAGTGTGGTAAATATTAATTAGTAAATGGCTTTGCGGCGTATTCACAAACATTATTCTGAAACTAATTCTATTTGCTAGCAAAGAGAGGATTATAATTCAATCAGGATTATGATTTTTATTAAAAATGTACACCTCATGCCGTTTGGAAGAATATGAACTACAAAGTAGAAAATCAGAATGTATTTAAAAGTCTGTTTAAGTAGAGGAGTTTAATTACTAGTTGTACTCAATTAATTATACGCATATAACAAATTAAAAACGCAAAAGCAAATGAGAAGAGCCGCATTGATTAGAAGTAGGTGAATCTTAGAAAATAGATCAGGGCATTACTTTCATATGAAACTATAGCGACGTTTGCGGGTTATACAATTGATTCGAGTCATATCACGGACATGTTATTGCGGTTGGTTCAAGTTACTATGAGAAAGAGAATCCAGAACTCGTTTACCCAATGCAAACCGATCCCACTGTACATGAAATCGGCGCCAATCGATCGTTGTGAGAATCTTCCGATCTTCCATTCTCAGTTACACAATCCATTCACGGTCCTATGGGGTTCGGTTATGGTATAAGAATACGTATGCTATATAGACAGAAAAGGAGAGAAGAAGGTAAAGAGCAGAGTCACGAGTAATGCATTTGACGCATCTTGAATTCCTGGGAATGCATCATCTCGATTTCATTTCACTTCTTTGGATCCCAACCCAAGACACATTTCACCATTCGTATTTCCTTTCTATCTTATCATGTCAAGCGGAAGGAACGAGATATTGCAGAATGCAAATACTTTTGATTTGTAAAAAAATACACTCAAAAAATTTCGAGTTAAGTTAACTAGAATAAAATAGTTAGGGTATATTTAACCAAAAATTCTACTTAACTTATAACTATACACCCAGAAAACAGTTTCTTTGAATCAAAGAAACTTGATTTGAATCAAAGAAATCATAGTATTGATATACGGTCAAAGAAACTTCGTTTGAATCAAACAAGATCATTTTAAAAGAAAGAAAGTTTTCTTTAATATAAGGAAATTTTAAATTTGAGTTATTAAAATAAAAGTTTTGATTTAAAACAAGGTTTTTTCTGAGTGTAGGCGTTTTTTTGAGTTCACACTTTATTTCGCTTTTTTGGTAATCTTTAATTGAATATTAAAAAACATTGTCATGAATAAAAAAATAGAAAATGGCTAAAAACTTTTGAAGACTGAAAAAATACTGGGATTTTGTGTGGCAAAATTTAATTGACCACTAGGCAGGAATGAATTAATCAGATGCATTTTATGCTTATAGTTTTATTCATACATCAATATGTATTGAGTTTATTCACATTTATTATTCACATTGTCATCAATAAATTGATATAAAACACTACTCGGTGCAAATGGATATTATTTCCTTTTACTCGATGCATTCGTGAAATGGTGTGTTTTATGAGCTTAAATTAAGCTACATTTTCACGTGCAGTTTTTAACAGATATTTATTTATATCAATCAAAAGAGTATAATATTTAAAAAATATAAAATCTCTATAAATGTTACCTTCATTGCTGTATACGATTTTATGACATTGCAAAACAGAGTAATCAATTAAATAATATGAACTCGTTGGAGATTAAAACTATTAAAGCTTGGGATTTTTTGCATACAATTATTTAGGCTGATTTTCTTAAGAACACTACTTTAAAAGATATAATAATAATGCAGGCTTTGTATCCACTTTTTTTTAAATTATTGCATGTCACGACATTTAAAACATGTTGAAGTGCACTTCTCACGTTCTCTTAATAGTGAACTTGATCAGTGAGCTTGACATGCAACGAACACACGAACGTAATTTTTTTTTGACGTTTACTCTCGTCGAGGTTGAAAGGAAGTGCCGTCTTATTATTGTGAGAACAGGAACTATTAAAAAGTACTCTTGATAAACTTTGATAAATTAGTGAGATTTACCTTTTTTATGAATATATATTACTAGAATAAAAAATTCTACTTTCCCCTCTTTATCCAATTAATTTCGCTCATTATATTTATTATGTAAATCTAAGTTATCACAGAGGAATGTTTCATGAACATAGATATGAAATATCTTGTTAATATGAAGTGGTTATTCCAACGAATAAATTCCCTTTAGAGTTCAACATATATGTATGCATATAATATTTAATCTATGTAATTAAAATTCTTTAAAAAGTTACGCTCTTTGATGAAAGAAATGAACAGCAAGTCACATCACCCATTTTTAATAGCCATAATAATAATAATAATAATAATAATAATAATAATAATAATAATAATAATAATAATAATAATAATAATAATAATAGTAATCATAATAATCTAATAATTACACTTTATACTCAATAACAATAATAAAGCGTACACCGACGCGTTTCTGGAGTATGTATGCTTTTTTTTAGAGGATCAGGACTCTAAAAAATAAATTATATGTATATATAATATATATTTATATATTTATATCGTTTTGAGATGCGCTGCTCCGATAAAATGGAAAACTCTTCTATATATAACTTTTTCTCTGCGAGTCACTATGTGATGCATATTACAGTGTCGATTTGCTATTGAAGCTCAAAAACTTTTTAAACTCTCGTATCTTAATCTTTTCTCAAGAAACTAGTTTTTCTTTTATTTTTTTGCGAACTGCTCTCTTTGCATAATACTTGTCTTCACTTTTCTTTCTATTCTGGAACGAGTCCTCTCAAATTTACTTTTTACTTTGGAATCATAAATAGTTTTTTTTATTTATTTATTTAAACTCACAAATATTATGCGCGATTACGAGTCCTTGCAATAAATTTGAAAACCTTTCTCAGTGACTCTTAAAAATCATTATGGTAACATTTACTTTGTGCTTATTTCCTACCACTTGGAAGAAAAAAGTTTCTTCTTTTGTAACTTGATCATAAGAGTCTACGACACCGTTTCATGAACATAAATTTTAATTGTAATTTACTTTTTAATATTCAATATATACCTCGGGATTCCAAATTCGATCTCCTGAATTTAATTTTTACTTAAACTTTAATTGAAAGGAAAAATTAGATAATTAAAATTTGGAACCCCTCGGTTTTTAATTTGTAAAAGCTCTAGCCTGATGGACGCGCGAGTATTTTAGATAAAAAATGAAAATGAAAATAAAATGTTCTCATCGGTACTGCCTTGCATGAAAAATATTAATAAACACGTAGATCAAAGAAAGAACTCAAAACGAGCAAATTCTCTTTTCAACGCGTTTATTATCCACACTGACATGAAAGTTTATGTACAAAAAAAGTAACATTAAAAATAAATCATATAATATAAAAGTCAGTGTTATATGCACAAGAAAATGATTAATGACGGTGACAATAGTCAGGAAAAGAAAAACCGAGCGCGATTGAGAATTTTGGAAACGAGGCAGGACGCACGAAAACGGCTTCTTAAATTAGTTTATAGCCAAAGGAATGTATCGTACAATACTTGATCGTACTCAACCAGCGAATAAAGACTGCCTGGTTATTAATTATTTATCTGTTTCTGCAGCCTGCTGCTTACAATCTTGTGGAAGTTGCTTGCTTTTCGTTAATGCTCATCGTCCTAAAAAAGCGTCCAATTTTTTCATTTCCAAGCCTACACAAGTCAATAAAATTCGGCTTGAGAAAAGAAAATTATGGTTCCTTTTCAAGGACTTTCTCCCAGAGAAAATTTTTATCCTAAATTTGGTCCTTCGGCCTCAAAATTTCAATTAAAATTGTTGAAAATTTTAATTGAAATTGTTCAATTGAAATTTCAATCAAAATTTCGAATTGTGAAATTTTCTGTTGTATTGAGAATTTGCCTCTGAAATAAATTAGTTTAAAAAATTCTCTGGCTATTAGTTTAAAAAGTCAGCAAGCAGATCACGAAAGGAAATATAAGAAAGCACAAATTCGCTCTGCGTCTTGTGTGTTGACTTGTCTAGATTTCACACCCAGGCATGAAATTCGACAATAAATTACACAAGTGTGTGTATTTTGTCTAGTAAATAATGTGAGTGATAGAGGTACACGAGTGTTTAACTATGCCCTGTGTACATATGGTGCACACACATGACTTAGCGAATAAAACTACTTATACTCAACAAGGTACTTAATATTCTTCTCTATAATCTAGTTCCCAAGAAGTGACTGTTTTTCACGGACAGCCAACTCTGATTTCTTTTTTTTCATCTAGCTCAGTTATAACAACGATCTCATCATCATCATTATCATCGTCTCATCATCATCATCGCCGTCATCGTCGTCATTCAGATTTTTACATTCGATTATCCAAAATAACATGTACACCATATTAATTATCTAAATTCTAACTCTCACTTCCGACGAAATAACATTATTATATACGTACAACTTTTTTACAACCCTCTAACCGTTTTGTAACAAATGTCCCAATTACAAGAAGATAATTTCGCGTCACATATTATATCAGGTGGCTTCGATATTCAATTATTAATCAATTATTAATCAATGACTATTCACCGAGTTTCACACTAGTTCTCTGATATGAAAAATATTCCAGATATTCAAAATATTCTAGATATCTAGGATTTTATTTTCGTGATTCTGGAATAGAATTCAATTCTTTCCACCTGATCATGACACAATGAATGATTTTTTTGTTTGGCGAACGAAAGACCGGAGCGCAAAATATTTAAATTTAAATTTAATTTTACGCTCGAGTCTTTAATAAATTCAGATTATGAATTTCAGTCTAATAAACCTTTATTTGTTCATTGTTTCACATGAGTTTTCATATTCCCAAAGTTTCATCAGTTACCCTGGTTTAATTTATTTAATAGCCTAATTATTCGCTTTGAACAAACGGTGATTGTCTCAAATGAAAGATTGATTAGACTGAGAGAAATCTGAGTTGGAATAAAGAGTGCGATATCGATGGGTCCTTAAAATGTATAAATTTTAATACAAGTTGTAAATATAAATATATACGCGGCGTCAGCGCACAACAATATAACAACTTTTTCCCCTCCAATACAGAGCTTGTATGAAGTCGCTTATTTTCTGTGCAATTCGTGATTAAAATTGATTTTAGTTTTCGTTAAACCTTTCCACTAAATGCAACTTCCTTCGCTCTATTGTCAATCGATACAATATAACTATAATAAATTCTTTGTGACATTTTTTATACATTTCTATAATATATTATGTAGGATGATTTCAATATATTTTGTGAAATCGCGACATCTTTGTATGGAAGTTCCTCAACTAGTTTAACGTTTGATTATACGTTATATGTTACCGACTTCGACGTTTTTAAAAAGAAGGGGTTTTTATGAAAAAACAGTTTTTAGTACTAAATCATTTAGTACTAAATAATTTAATACTAAAGCACTTTAATATTTAAATAATCTAATATTCAAGTAATTTAATATTAAAGCAATTTAATACTAAAACAGTATAATATTAAAGCAGTTTAGTATCCTGTCACTGTGATTCGAGGTATTTCGATTTAAAGCACCATTTTGACACTCGAACGCGAAAAAAAAATCTGTCTTTTTAAATCCGTATACAATAAATCGATATTTTTACATATTTCTTTTCTTTTTTTTTTTTGATTCGATTTCAACAATAATTACTTAAAAGTCTCAAAATTCTTACCCTATTCCGAGAGATTTAAGAATCAAGTTCGCTGCTTCGCTCGTAGTGTCGTCAAAAAACGTTAAACGAGAACTAAAACACTAATCGATTATCAACATCGTTCCGGTTGGTGTCTCGATGTACAGGCGGTAAATAATAATTCTTCGAAATTTCGTCTTCTCGGAATTATCGAAATTCAGTTCATGGGAAAACGAAGAGTCCAGATCGCTGCAAATTAAAATTTTCTCTCTCGTAAAGTAATTCTGCTTAAAGTGGAGTCAAATATAATAAATGGAGTCAAAATTAGGATTGAAATTACAAATGCGATCCAAGTGCCCAAGTTTGTTTCAATTCATTGCTGATTGTCAATCACAGTTTAAATAAAAATTTAAATTTTTATTTAAACTATTTTATTTTCAACTTTGCTTCACCCCACTTTATTTATTTTTATTTTATTTTTTTTTTTGCAAATAAAAAGTTTCAAGATTTTTAGGTACTTGAACGACATTTCAATTTCTTCGGGTTTCATTCCCTTTGATTTTTAATCCCATTTTTTTTGCATCTAGTCAAACGATCACTGAGCAGAGAACTTCGTGGGACGAAGGATTTTTAATGTCAATGAACCAGTGCTGGACATGGAATTTAGAAAGATAGGATTTGTTATTTGGAACTTAAACGTATTTTTAAATTTTGTATTTTAGTATATTTCTTATTTTGTATTTTTTAGTTTCAGGAGAAATAAAAACTTACTTTTTAATATTTTGATCCTTTCGAAAAATTTTTTCAGCAAATTTTCACTACTCTTATTTTCTTTGTTTTCGGTTCTGTAAGCTTTCTATATTACATTTTTAACTCACCACAGTACGTCTGAAGCAATTTTAATTGAAAGGTCTTTCCATATGAGATTTTCCTATTTTCCTACTTTAAAACCAAAACCAAAAAAAATGCGGGGGCGCATTTCGAAAAAAGTTGTTTTTTTTTCTAATACAAAACGAAATTTTTTTAATAAAATGTAATAATTTGCATTTAAATTTTAAGAATAATATAAATTGTATATTTTGGAATTCGAGGGGATCTATAAAGGATACTTATTCTTAAGTAATGATAATATTTAATAATATTTCGTAAAATGCACATTACTTACGAAAATCGAATTTATCAAAAATCTGCAGTTTTGAATTTGATCTTAAAATTTTCAAAAAAAATTTTGTTTTAGATATTGTTGCTTTACAATAAAACTTGAGTTACAAAATAAACTATACACCCAGAGAAAAAGTTTGTTTAAATCAAATAAACGTATATTTGCCTCAGAGCCAACTAAAAAAATATCTTTGAATTAAATAAAATTTATTTCACTCAAAAATATTTTTTCTTTAATTTCTTTTATTCAAAGAAATTTTCTATTTAATTCAAAGATATTTTTTAGTTGGCTCTGAGGCAAGTATACGTTTATTTGATTTAAACAAACTTTTTCTCTGAATGTATACATAAATATATTAAAAATAAATTTAAATGCACGTTATCACATTTTAGGAGCAAAATTTTTCCTGTTTTCATAAAAATAAAATAAAAAACTTTTTTCAAACCCCCGCAATTTTTCGGTTTTTGGTCTTACAATATTCGTGAGATGTCAGACAACTATAATCAATAAAAAAAATCTTATATGCAATGACCTTTCAATTAAAATTGGTTCAGACATTAAATTTGAAACTCACTTGACAAGATTCTTGAAAATTTCCAAAAGAGCAAAATATTATGTCAAGAATATGAAATGAATTTTGAACAATCCTCAAACTAAAAAGTACACTCGAAATAAAAAAAATAAAATAAAAAAAAATAAGACTAGAGTTATTTGTAATAAAAATATTGATTTAAAAATTGCCCAGCACCGCAATGAACGATAACGATAAAACCCCGCGCCCCGGATTAAAGTCAAGATGCGTGATAATAATTCCGAATTGGCTCCATCTCCACTTTCCCATAAACCGTGTTTCATTTCGGTTGAAAAATCGCCCGTACATCGTGGAGATAAAAAATAACGCATTACTGAGGACTCGGGTCAAACGTTAACAATAGCTAGGGCCAGTTTTCAGATTATGGCACTAAAGCGATCGAATAGAGCATTATATTTGCAATCCGTTCCTTATTCCCAGTTCATTCACTCGAAAAAGGTACTTCAATATTTTTTTTGGAAATTTTCTATCCTGGTAACGCGTCCCGTTACAACTTTATACAGATTCGATGGAGCCTATGCGTGAGTCGGATGATGGAGATGATGGAACATGAATCATGATGTAGCCTAGCACACACAGCCAAGTAATGCGACACGCGAGCCACAAAAAATGGCTAAATATGTCAAATTCAATTATTTATCCTTATCACGACGGTAATTTCTTCTTTTTTTTTTTGTCTTCGACACACACTAGATTCGAGTTGAACCTTTGCAATTCCTACAATTCCCTGATCCCTATCCTATATCGCCACATGCGAGAGAATTATCGTTAGATATATTTAATATATATTATTATTATTATTTAACCACGCAGTAGATATATCTCAATTATTTTTTTTATTTATAATGTAAATATATTGACTAACTCGTCGGACCTGCGATGATTGGTTAATACGAGATTAAAGAATCTATGCTTGCCCCTTCAACAACTTGAACTATTTTCTTATCCACGTATTGCATTTCTGCATCTTTCACTGTAATATCCATATCTATTTCAATATATGAATCTTTTATTTAATACGCATCTATCATTTTATATGGAACTATCATTTCATTTGCATCTATATTGTAGGCGTGAATCAGTTTGATACTCGCACTGTCTTCACGGATTAAAATTTGCTAGAATGATGAGAATAAATTCCATTCATGCTAACGACTTGTAGGTAGCATCGACCCTTTAAAACAATGACGGTGTACAAAATAAAAAAAAGGTCCTCCTTTATTCGTCGGTTCCCAACAATAATTGAAGAATCCCGACAATTTTCGGAATTAAAAATAAAAATCTAAAATCCATCTTCAAACTCCTTTGCCCTGAAATCCTGCCAACTTTGATATTTCACTATTTTTTACATTATCTTATCTTGCTTGTATATTATCTCTCTTGTATCTCAATTATTTTGCAAATCAGCTAAATATTCGAATTGAAATATCGAAATTGGGAATATTTCAGGCAAAAAGATTGAGATTTGGTTCTCTCTAGATTATACTAAAGATTTACGATTCTTTGCAGAGTGAGTCCATTCCATCGGTCCTTGCCCAGCGCCGAGTTACTTTTCCTGCGCAAATCAAAAGCTTGCATTCTTTCAGTGGAAAATAGAGACCATTCGTCAATTCCATCACAGCTGGCCTTAAAACTTAAAATTCATTCAATCTCGCGCTTCTAAGGAATGTCTTCGATCGCGAATGACATTGCGATCGATATTTTCGTGCTACCTGCAAGTTGTTATGTTATGTACAATTATTATTATAAAAAGCGTTACCCCTCTCGACATGATTTCGTAACTAATTCCCCTTCTACGTGTTATCAATTAGAAAGAGTTGAAAGGAGGCGACAAAAGTGTTTCGATAAAACTGATGCCCGAAAATCAATTCAAAGCTACAACCCTCGAACTTCAAAGTACAATTCCAGCTCTCAGTTTAAAAACTAGTTCTCAGTTTAAAAACCAGATTTTCTTTATCTCTTTATTGTCCAACTTAGTTTCCCTGGCAAAAAATAGTAATCTTTGGAGGGTGATAGCTTTGAGTTACCCGAATGCCCATAATTCCAACGAATTCCAATCCCGAGGAGAAACTTGCGTTTCGCAATTGAACGCAATTCAGAAATTCAACGTAGAGTAATTTGTGATACTCAAAAATGATCGACGGAAGAATCTAGACGATCTAGACTATTCGTAGTTTGTATAAAGGCGAAAATTCGACGGATGGTGAATTAAAACTAAGTCGTGTGGTCAAGTTCGTTAAAGCTTGTAACATGAAATTGGAACTTGATATTTCCTCTAAAATGGAAGATGGAAAAAGACCAGTTTTAGTTTTTCTAAAGAGAGAGAATTTGGTTTCGAAGATAAATGAAAAGTTCGACGACAAATCAGTCGTGAACCCTATCTCTCTACTGAACAGCGATTTACAGACGATCTACGTGAATTTTGATATCAACCTAGCTAACATCTAACGATACTTTTTTATATTTTATCCTCAATTATATTCAATCTGTAGTTATATTAAATCTGTTATATATTTTACTCTGTATTATTTTAAACTGCACTTATAATGGTATCTGTGACTCTTTTCAATTGTCGGTTATCACGACCGAGTCCTCTCATAGAATTTATGAATAAACATAAAATTTTGTCTTTGCGGACGCAAATATTTTTGTTAACAGTTTATAATATCATTATCATCATCATTATCATTATCATTTCACTTCTTATATTTATCTCACGTCTCTATATAAATATATATACTGCACTTATCATGGTATATGTGACTCTTTTTAATTGACAATTGAAAAGAGTCACAGATACCATTATAAGTGCAGAATATATAAATATTAAATATATATATATATATATATATA
>UCOH01012745.1:0-16101 GCA_900474275.1 Synergus japonicus
ACATTCTCATCAGGGCTCTCGCGCTTCGCGCTCGGCTTTGTTTAACAATATTTTTCATGATTAAAACGAAAACTACTCATCCTGTTGAAAAATGGTTCAAGGGGCTCTTTTAGATCTTTTTAAGGCCAATAATTATGTTTCTTATCATTTTCTCTGTATCTCGCGTTATTTGGCTCAAAATTTGATTTTTAGATTTTTTAAGGAAATTCAAAAAGTTTTTATGCCTATCCTATAGAGTGTTCAAAAAGAAACATTTTTCATCTTTAGACTTTTTTTCATATCGTGCGTTGTTTGGCTTCTAATTCAAGTTTTATTTCATTTTTTTGGATTTTCAAAATATTATAAGTCTTTCAATTTTGTTTTTATCCAAAAAAGTCATTAAGAAAAATTGTTTGTCTTTTTGAGTACTACGAATAACCGTCATTAGAATTTTTAAATTAAAAAAAAAGTGGTTTCAAAAATTTGCAAAATGCTCCAACTTTTTAAATTTTTATTCAAAATGGCTGGCCAATGAACTTGACCTTCATTTTAGGACACTAAAAGAGTATACCAAAGGACAATCCAATCGGTCAATTCTTTCGAAAGTTATCGTACTCACAAACTAAAAATCTACAGACACACAGAGAGACAGACAGACAGACAGACAGACAGACAGATAGATAGACAGACAAATAGACAGACACATTCGTAAAAATGTTTTTCCGGATGAGGGGGTAACAAAACGTGGACATTTGACAAAAACTGGTGGGATCAAATTTTAGACAAATCTAATACCTTCTCTGATGAGAATGTAAAAATTGACAATATACAAAATCGGTGAGTCTCTTATGTGAATCCACATTCTGAAATAATAGGAAATTTTATATTAAAAATTGATGAAAGTAATGTATTTACAGATTTATTTACAATTAGTTATTATTAATTATTACAATTAATTATTTAATAAAAATTTAAAGATCGATTAAAACACATCATTCCGATTAAGAAAATATTGGAATATTTCTCGTCAATGACATTTTCCACACTTTCGAGTATAATAAGAAAAAAAGAATTTTCGGAAATTCAATTTTTTTTAAAAATTAAAAATTAATTTAAAATTGTTAAACAATATTCGAGTAGACCAATATAGTAATTTTTATAAAAAAAAACTTATTTAAAAAAAAATTAACCAATTTAAAATTAATTAACCAATGTTGATAATTATTTTACTAGACTAATAGAAATACCTACTTTTTATTAAAAAAAAAAACAAGAATAAAGCGCACAGAAGGTCGGTTTCATGAAAAATTGACATATTTCGTTTTAAGGGTAGTTTTTAAGGCAAAATGGGGAGGGGGTGTTAAGGGTGTCAAACCCATATGTGTGGTAAATGAAATTCTTTGTTGGATAGTCCAAAAAGTGATTTTTCCCCATGCAATTTACATGGGAAACTTCAAGTCAAAACCGGAACGTTTTAAAATCAAAATTAAAAAAAAAATATGACCTTTCTTTTTTCGGATTTCGAATCAAATTGGGAGGACTGAGACTCTCTAGCATTAAAAAAAATTTTTCCCATGCATTTTTGAACCATCCTAGTGAGCACATTCTCATCACACCTTGCGCTTCACTTTCCCCATTTCGCACGCTTACATCGCTGCTCTATACTTTTATTTAAATTAGTTTATTTTAAAATCAAGAAGAAAACTAATATACTTGAGTTTCTATTGACCTTAAGGAAAACATTCTTATCAGTGTACTTCCAATTCGCCATAGATATTGTATTAAAACCTCACTTAAGGTTTTAATAAACTCATTTGTAAAAGAAAAATTGAATTTTCAATTTTTAAAGAAAGTTTAAAAAGTTGTTATACATATCAGTCTTGTAGGGCGTTCAAAAAGGAACATTTTTTATCTCTTAACCTTTTTTAATAACGTTAATTATTTGAAAAAACATGTTTTTCGGGTTCAGGGGGTTACAAAACGTGGACATTTGAAACAAATACGGGGGTCAAATTTTACACAAATCTACTACATTCTCTGGTGAGAATGTAAAAATACTTAAAATTAAAAATAATCTTACTATCTTTTTACCATTGCCATTATCAAGTTCAAAATTTTATCAATTTTCCAAATTCAAGTACTCATAACTATGTAAATAAATTGTCTTCATGAAATCAGTAAAAAGAACCAACCAGATGGATAAAACCTTCATGTAAAGTAAGACGTTCAAATAAAAAACAATTTTTTTATTTGAGAGATAGCAACAAATTTTCTGTATTACCATAGATTTGAAAAATAAATAAATAATATATCATGAAATATAATATTAAAAAAAGACAAATAACACGCGCGCGAACGATTTTATATTTGAAAATAATAAATATCGTGTGATACTATTTTATGTTTCATACTTTTTAGTACAACATTTTTTTCAATTTTATTTCTCTCCACCTCTTTCCATCATCGCCATTTTTGTCTATAAAATAGTAGCCCTATAGGTGAAATATCTAAAACCTACACTGAAAAAAAATTTGGTAGAGATACTGTACTACCTCTAGTTCTCGTGCCTCACTACAATAAAGGTCGACTTCAGCGCCGTTTTAGGTTAGCAGCTGTACTTTTTTTTTGGAGTAACTCTCTCCCACTGCCGGAAGAAGCGCTGTATTCCTTCCAGTACTATCAACTGCTCTATCAAAAAGGAGCACTGCTGTCCCACATGGGACAACAACTGTACCAAATTTTTTTCAGTGTAATAGTGACACGTAACTTCCCAACCCTTATTAACTACGTGTCGGTAATATAATCTATTAACATATTTCAGCACAAAAGCATCAAAAAGTTTTAAAAAATTATTACATAAGTGTATACATATTAGGGTGGCGCTTATTTACCAAATGCATTGAATATCGGCTCATTTCCCGGGAATCGTTTATTTGTACCAAAAAACTATGAAAGCAGCTGCGAAACCGGATTTAAAAAGCGTTTAACACGTTTCACTTTGCAAAAAACGCTTTTTTCAAATTTTTCATACTCCTATGCTGTCCCTTCTTGGTCTATGCTTTCTAGGAACCTCTAATCTATTGAGACCGTTTCCGTGGATGATAACAGTTTGCCCAGTAGTAGTTTAGAAGTGAAAAAAAATTTGTTGACATCAATACAGCTCTTTTATTCATTAAAAAAATTCACAAAAACGTAATTTTTTTGCGTTTTTTCGAGTTTATTCATCGATCATCTATATTTAAGCCACAAGTAAGCTTTTCTGCGAGAAAGTAGAATTCAAGAGCTTTAGTTTGCTTTGTTCTTGAAGTAACAAAGGCGAAGCATGAAATCTGTGAATCGGACAAATCACAGCGCTCCACAGTTTTTTATATTTTTAATACTCTGAAAATTTTTCTCATTGGAACTCAAGTTTGATGCAAAAGAATTGGCGGAAGAAAAAAAAATGTTGACATGTGAAATTATTTGTTATAAACAAATATTAGCAAAAAATAAGCAATATGATGGATTATGATGTTTTTTAAGTAATACTTATGCAACGAAATCGCTCGCTTAGACCAACGAGGAAAAATGTGAACTCGAAAATGTGGTATCCCATATTGTATGTTAAATTTATAAAAAATTATTATAAAAAATGCATGGTTTGAACAGTTTTAGACAGAAAATAATCGAATTTTCTTTTGATTGACTTTGAATCTCATTGCCTGTCATGCTCATTGCTCATTGATGTGTTTTTGTGATCCGATATAATCTGCCTTGGTTCTATTATTTCAACGTAGGATTGTGAAGTGACGCATTACTCGAGGTTTTTGACATACAATACGTAAAAAAATATATGTTTTTTATATAAAAAAATAGGTAACTTTCATCTTTGATTATGGATTGCGCCATTTTAAATCGATTTTTGACCAGGGCTTGGATATTTGAAAAAGAGGCCTAGGTCACTTGGTAGGGGTAGTCCTCTCACCACTGCGTCCAAGTAATGTGTTAAACAAGGAATAGTTCGCCTATAGTTCGACGCGGTAGAGGGAGGGCTACTCTTACCAAGTTACCTTGGCCTCTTTTTCAAATATCCGAGCCCTGGTCAAATTTCGATTTAAAATGGCACAATCCATAATCAAAGATAAAGGTTACCTGTTTTTTTATATAAAAAACATACATTTCTTTACGTATTGTATGTCAAAAACCTCGAGTAACGCGTCACTTCACAACTCTATGTTGAAATAATAGAACGTCAGAAGTCAGAGTTGTACCTAAACGACTTCTAAATGTTTGCTCTGTACGAAAGTATACGGAAAATATTGGTAGAAAAATGTGGCATACACCGTAAAAGCATGTCTAAATATGCGTTGTCTTCTTACACCCAAAATATCTTATTTTTATAAATAAACTACCCCTATTTTCATAACAAAAATATTTTTAAAATTGGCAACCGGTATTTAATTGAAAAAATGACTGGTGAAATGAAGAACAAAGACATACGATATCGGATGACAAAAACACATCAATGAGCAATGAGCATCACAGACAGTGAGATTCAAAGACAATCAAAAGAAAATTCGATTATTTTCTGCCTAAAGCGGTTCAAAACATGCATTTGTTATAATAATTGTTTATAAATTTAACAAACAATATCGGATACCACATTTTCGAGTTCACATTTTTCCTCGTTGGTCTAAGCGAGCGATTTCGATGCATAAGTATTACTTATAAAACATCATAATCCATCATATTACTTATTTTTTGCTAATATTTGTTTATAACAAATAATTTGACATGTCAAAAATTTTTTTTCTTCCGCCAATTCTTTTGCATCAAACTTGAGTTGAACAGTAATATCCCGGTAACCAGTACACGTAGAAACTTCAAAAACAAAGCAAATTAAAGCTCTTGAACTCTACTTTCTCGCAGAAAAGCTTACTTGGGGCCACTACTGGGCACACTGTTATCATCCATGTAAATGATCTCAATAGATTAGGGGTCACTAGAAAGCATAGACCAAGAAGGAACAGCTTAGGAGTATGAAAAATTTGAAAAAAGCGTTTTTTGCAAAGTAAAACGTGTTAAACGCTTTTTAAATCTGGTTTTGCAGCTGCTTTCATAGTTTTATGGTACAAATAAACGATTCCCGGGTCAGGAGCCGATATTCAATGCATTTGGTAAATTAGCGCCACCCTAATACATAAATATATTTTACGTTAATTATAATTATAATTATAATTATAATTATTAAATAAAGTGTTTATTAATTATTGATTTAATTGACGTGCAAAAATTATGATTAACGAAACAAAATTTAAATGTGCGCGTGAACCGATCAATTGTCGAAAAGCACTATCGATACTTACGCGACAACGAATCAGATTGTCGGAAAGGGCGTTAGTTTTTTTCGACTTCGACTTCATCATCTTTTTATAATAGGATATTTGTAAATCTTTGAAACCATTTTAAATATGTTTAAAGCTTTTTTAAATCTTTCAAATATTTTTTAAATAAGTAGCTTTAAATCTCTAGAAATCTTGATAAGATCATAAATATATAAAATACAAATTTTTTAATTGTGTTCGATTTATTAAATTCCGTTGATACTCTGGATATCTACATTCATTTTCGCGATATAAATAGATTACCTGTAAAGAATTTATTATTATATCAATTTTATCCTGAAAATCTCTATAACTTATGGTATGGTAGTGTAATATTAAAAAGTAATATTAAAACTCTGCCCGCTTGGCTGGGTACATTGGCGACGACCGAACCAGACCGAACCCCGAGCGCCATATAGCGTAGCCGTAGGCGCGCTCATATTTGCGAACGAGGCGCGCAATGAGAATGTGCTGGCGAAGAGGGCAGTTTTGTTTTTATTGAAAAAGTCATAAGGATAAATTGTTTGACTTTTTGTATACTATAAATATCCGTCCATAAAATTTGTGAGTTTAAAAAAATGGATTCAAAAATTTTCAAAATGCTCTCAGTTTTTGAATTTTTGTTCAAAATGGTTGGCTAACGAACTTGATCTACATTTTAGAACAGTAAAACGGTATACCGAAGTTAAATCCAATCTGTAAATTCTTTCGAAAGTAATGTGTTCACAAACTAAAATTTACAGACAGACACAGAAACATTCGTAAAAACGTATTTTTCGGGTTCAGGGGGTCACAAAACGTGAAAATTTGACAAAAACGGGTTGGGTCAAATTTACCACAAATCTAATACATTCTGTGATGAGTATTTAAAAAGGATATTCGAAAAAATGGTTGGTGACGCATGGTGGAAAATTCTATGAGTGAAAAGAATACGCTAAACGAGTCCAAATGAGAGCAAGACTCACCTAAGACTTGAGTCTTAATAAATTACAGCTGCAGCATTGCACGCTGTAATTAATCATCTATTGTTATGTGTATGCTTGGATGTGTCACTGGAACTCGTGGGAAGTATTGATTGAATTAGGAATGTAAACTCTAAAACAATATTTATTCTTATGCCGACGACTTCTACTACAGTGGAACTATACTTAAGAAGTAAAGTAAAATTGAATTGATTGATGTTCGTTCGGGTAATGTTGAGAACAGTCTAAGATGCGACCGTTTAGCTGTTCTCTGTTTCGTGGTTACAAGGTATCTGATCTTCGAAGTACAGGTAAAATCGGGTGAAAACTCCAAACAATAAAAATCTAAATTGGAGAGGGTAATGTAAGTACTCCGGTGGAGGTAGTTGGCCACTCTTTCGCTTGACGTTATAAAATTTGGGTTTTTCCTAAATGCTATTCAAGTCGCTAGTGTCAAAGTCTCCAAGTAGATAGGGTGATAAATCATAAATAACGACGGAACATTTGATGGCATACACGTATCAATATATAGACCATGTCTTGCACGCCTTGTCGTAAATAAAATATAAGAACAAGGGAATGTCTAGCTACCATTAAGCTTATAATTTATTATTATATTACGTAAATCGCGCATAATGTTATGTGAGAAATGTATAAATAGTTTATTCTTTGACTTTTATGATTGAAAAAGTATAACTTATGCATGAGTTATATTGCTTTTAGTAAATACATGAAGGACATAATAAAGGAAAAATTTAATTTTTGATTTCAAAACATCTTCTTGTATTAAACTATTCTCCGCATAATTTTTTTATACCAATTTCGTTTCCGCATTTCTAAACTTCTTTTTTAAGTTCCTTTTCTAACCCATTTTCTCTAACTGATTTTTAAGTGCTTTTTCCAGAACCCCCTTTTCTAAACCCCTTTTTTTATATGTCTATTCTATATGACTTTTCACGCCTCTTTTTTCTCAAATCCTTTTTTCAACTCTCCTTTTCAACCGCGATTTCCAAATTTTTTTTCTACTCCATTTTCTAAAATATTTTTCCCAAACTCTCTTTCAAATTCCCTCTCCTAACCCTTTTTCCCCACCTCCTCTTGCTACTTCATTTTCCAAACTCGTTTTCACGTCCTCTTATATCCAATAGTATATTACATACCTAGGCCAGTAAAATAAGAAATGTCTCAGATCACATGTAATTGTCGAGCGAGGCGAAGCCGAGGTTGACAAAAATGTGATCTGAGGCTTTCTTTTTTACTGGCCAAGGTGTGTATACCATTTCTCTGCTTGACGACGCCAGAAAGCATGAGCAACTTCCTTTAGCGCAGCGGCCGGGAAGTTGACGCTTTCTGGCAAGAGGGCAGAAAACCTCTTTTTCAATTCTTTTTCTCAAACCTCGTTTCCTAACTTTTTTTCCATTTTGCTTTTTAAAATCCTTTTTAAACTCCTTTTTTAACCTCTTTTTCTAATATAATTTCTAAAATTTTAATACCACTTTTTTTTAATTTACTCTTTCAAATCCTTTTTCCAAACTATATCTTTCCAACCATGTTTCTAAAGCAGATATCCCGCGTATTTTTTATATAATTAGGGGGTGGTTTACCCCTACGTAATTATTTAATTATTGTTGAATGTACTCTATTTCACTTCCATCGTTATAAAACTAATTTTCCAATTTTTTGTTGTGTATGGAAAGTTTATATAAATAACGCTAGATATAGAGAAAATGATAAGAAACATAATTATTGGTCTTAAAAAGATCTACAAGTTTTCCTTGAACCATTTTTCAACAGGATGAGTAATTTTCGTTTTAATCATGAAAAATATTGTTAAACAGAGCCGAGCGCGAAGCGCGAGGTTTAAATAAAATATCGAATGCGAAGCGCGAGTACCCTGACGAGAATGTGCCCTCGTAAGCGGGCAGATTTTTTTTTTTAATTTTTGGCGAAACACGTAAACTTTATTTTTTTTTGAAGTATAAAATATATTTTTTCCAAATGTTTTTCTGTGAATTAAACAATTCTTAGCACAACTTTAAAAATATGTACGGTTGGTTTACCCCCTAATGATTTTCTTTTTTTTTTTGGGGGGGGGGGAATTACGTTATTCATCCTTCATCACGAGGAAACTTTTCCAGTAGTTTTGATCGAAATTAATTTGGTTTTTATATACAAAACTATGCAATCGACACTTGGAACCCCTATTTTTGAGGAGCTGTTTCACCCCCTTAAAGTTTTTTTCTGCAGATAAAAAAAAAATACGTGTCGCTTAGTTTTTCGAGTTCGACAACATATATCAAGGAAAATCAAATCGGCGGGGGACACTTGGTGAACTTTCCTTGTGAGTCGTCTAATACGTAATTTTTCTGTTATTTTCAATTCTTTATAGAAAATTTGCATTTCCTAAAATTTCAAATAACAAAAATCAAAACAAAGAATAATTTTCTAAATTTTGGAATCAAAATACGAGACCTAATGGAATTTAAAGAAATTTTAAGGATTTTCATTGGTTTGAATGAAATTTAAAAGGATATCACGAGATAAGTTGATATTAATTAAGCTGGAATCTATTTCCATGAAGACTAAATGTTTATGAGAGATCAGGATATAAATTACAGTTGGCATAGTTGCACTTGTCTACGTCCCGGGCAGAGCGAAAATGCACCTTTGCTCCGGATCGAGTGACATATCGATCCTGAACTGAACTCCAATCTACAGTTCCTTTTTTTTTCATTACACGTACAGGTGAATGACGCGACGCGACGGATAGTCAGAACTTTTTATCTCTTCAAAGAAAATGATATTACGGATTGAAGAAGAAATCAGATTGCATATCTCGTTTAAATCATCCTTTGATGTAATTTAATTTTGATAAAAGAATAACAGTTGAGTGGAAACAAATAAAAAAAAAATTATATGAAAAAGTCATTATTTGAATAAGTGTTAAAATACTTTTGCTTCCTCACAGAGAAATTATCCAAGTGCGAAATCAAAAACGGTCCAACGTTGGTCCCGTACTGGCAAAGATGTTGCCGAGACTTGGCCGGTTCTTGGCCGCGTCACTTGTCCGTTACTGACCCATTACACTTAAAAGTTACAATAAAAAAATAAAAATAAATGTTATATTAATTAAGAACATGATTTATATGTAGATATTAGGGTGGTCCTTAATAGGGATATTTTCGAATTTCTTTGCTACCAGGGGCTCAAATGCTTCCAAATAGATAAAAAAAAATCTCTGAAAGTTTCAGCTCGTAATATTATCTTTATGATAGTTCGCACTCTGACCTAAGTTTCTTATGGAAATAACATGGGAGAAGTTCCATTTGTTTTTTAGAATTTCATAACTCAGCGACAAATGAATCGAAAGCAATAATTCGCTTCATATTTTATTGAAAATTTGACGTTCTACATTCTACTTTTTCGCTAAATCTATTGGCTTAAGAGTTATTCGAGCTCAAAGTTTTATTATTATACAATTATTAATATTATCAAGTATAATTATTAAGTAAATACTTATTTTATAAAATATATCAAATTTTCGTTGTGAAATTTTTATTTATGATCAAAAAAAGCAAATACAATGTTATTCTTGGAATTGAGATATATTATGCATATCCTATTATAAAAAGAACATACTTTCAGCTAACTTGATAGCGTTACCTCAATTTCTGACGTCAGCATCACCACTGGTTACGCATGAAGTGAGCAGTAAACCTAATGACGTAAAATATTTCAAATACGAAATGCGCGTTCAAGCGCGCGATTGGACTCGTACTTATAAATAATCGATATTTGTAACTTTTAGCGCTTTTATTACAAATAAAATTTCGCACTCAATGCGCAGGGGAATCGAACGCACGACCTACAGGATGCGAGTCCAGCTACCTAACCATTATCCTAAGCTTCGAGATGATGATCCCACATTTTTTTCACGGTATACTCATTCACACATAAAAATTAAATTGTTTCGAGATAATCTAATCAAAAAACGCATTTGAGTTAACAATAAATAAAATATGTTCCTATTTTTAATCTTCTCTTTTATCAGAAAGTAAAAATATTGATGAAAAGTATATTGTAGTAATGATTGATATAAAAGGACTAGCAAAATTCGACTTCATAAAACACATAATTAAATAATTAAAAATAATATTTAGTCAAAAATATATATTTTATGTCTGTGCCCACGGCCTGACCAATGAGATTACCCTCCCCTTCCCTAGCCAAAGACGCGTGTTTCTGTCTCTTTCACTCTCCCACTTGTGTCTCTCTCTTCCCATTCCCTCTTATTCCCCCTCTCCAAGAGACTCTCCTTCCATGTGCCGGCTAGACCCGCGCTAGGCGCGAGTTTCAGTGTGGTTTCTTTTCCCGAAGCGAATAGACGTGTTTTCTGACAACGGTGTATACCGTTCGTGTGTGTTATTATTTAATAAAAATTAAGTGCTCTTTTACTCGGATAATATTACTAAGGTAAGTTCTAATGATCCTTGTGTCTTCTTTTTTTAGGAGCAGTTTCTTTTTGAGATGACATATCCTTAATTCAACCCGTTCAGTACGGTTGTATTATTATTTGGAGCTCGCCCATCGGCAGCCCATTTAATTTATTCGTTTACCTGCTATGCCGAGTCGACGCTTCAGGGTCAACTTTGTTTTCAGATGGACGACCCAGACAACATGGATAACCTTCCTTCTATCAGGGAACAATTATTCCAAGAACAAGTAAATAGCGGACCTTCTATAAATCCGAGTAATTCGCACATTTCCCCCGTATTTCGTAAACGTACGGAAAAAAATTCGAATGAACAATTGGAGGGCGAGCCTTCTAGTAAACTCTCCAGACTCTCTCAATTGGAGAATAGATCGAATCGTTTTGAGGCCCTTCTGAATACTATTCTCGAGAGACTTTCCTCCAAGGAAGACGAAGTGCATTACGAGTCTAGCATTCAGTCATCGCTCCTGCTTTTTCTACCTTAGGCTTTCTATTCTCTAATAAGGAAGTTTTGGACTTTACCCCCACAACAAAGGAACTAGAACCTTCAGTTCCCACTCCAAAGAATGATGTAGCGGAGCAAGGAATTCAATGCCAACGTTTTGGAAGTGATACATGGAACAAGATTCGGTACTTGGAGAGTCAAAAGAAGCTTCATGCTGCTCCGGTTTTTTCAGCCCTATTGATCACTCCGCAGCTCATCGGTGTTACTTCGCAGACTCCTTATTCTGATATTTTGGAAAAATTTGATCTCACCCTCGGTACTTTGACTCATGGTTTGCTGTTACAAAGGAAAGTTTTTCAGGAGGATGTTCTATCTTTAGCTTAAAAGCATTCTGCCATTAGTGAAGATCTGAAAAAGACCTTGTTAGACAAGAAATCCCCTTTTCGGACCACCTCAGACGATTTACTTCAGTATGTTTGTGGTAGGCGAGCTAACGCAATTGAAATGAGAAGAAAAGCTTTCCTTCCGAAGAGTAATTATTTAACATCTCTCCTCGCTGGTGTCCCACCCTCTGAAAAGTTCATATTTGACGAGCTGAAACTAAACAATTAATTTAAAGAACGTAGCGGCTTCAATAATTTCTTTCAAACTCCAGGGCCTTCAAATTCTAGGAGACCACAGGATACTAGAGAAGAGAAATTCCCATCCCGGGATAAGAAGTCATCTTTGCGTCCTTCGTCATTTCGAGAAAATTTTCGGAAATTCACTGTATCCTCAAATCAGAGAAGAGTGGCGCGGGGAGATCAAGCCACGTCGAGGATCCCGCAACATACCCGCAAATCGTCAATCCACATTAAGCGAAAAAAATCAGGAACTCTATGACAAACACTGCGATCAAATTTTTCTCGGGGGTCAGTTGAGACATTTCACGAAGAGGTGGAAGAATCTGGGTGATTCGCTTCCATTCTTGAAAATCATCAGTGGTTACACCATCCCGTTCATAAGCGGACTACACTATCTTTTGGCCTGGCGACCGCCTCCTTAAACTTCGCGAAAGTGGCAAATTAGATGGCAGAACAACTAAGGCAGAGGGGAATCAGAGTTCTAGTTTACTTGGACGATTTTCTTTTCGCAAATCAAAGTCAACATCTCTTAACTCAACAAGTAAGGGAAGCAGTGGAATTCCTCTCTTTTCTAAGTTGGAAGGTAAATCTTCAAAAATCCATTCTAATTCCAATTCGACACTTAGAGTATCTGGGCATCTTTTGGAATTCTTGGACGAATCTAAAGTTCTTAGCGAAGCGCAGAATAAAGAGGATTCAACATTCCTTGAGAAAGTTGGTAATTCATCAGAAATGGAGCTGGTGGCAAGCGAAGTCGATACTGGGAACGCTGGAATTTGCTTGATTCGTGGTTCCCCTGGGGAGACTTTTTTGCAGACATATGCAACGAGCAAAACGCTTATGGTGCCGTCCTATGGTAGCAGAAAACGCAAAGCAGAAAATCATAAGAGTAAAACAGACAGACAGACTTTCTCTCTCTTTCACTCTAATAATTTTCCGCTTTCTGCTTTGCGTTTTCTGCCGACATGGGACGGCACCTTTACTTCCCAAGTTTTTCCCAAACCGAAAGTTTCTCATCCCTTGTCAAGCAATCTCGGACATGAAATGGTGGATTCGGAATTCTGCAAAGACCTCACAGATCTTTCCGAAAGCGCCGACCTTTCACCTTGTAATAGACGCTTCCGACGAGGGTTGGGTTTATCAGTTGGAGGACATGTTGATGAGAGGCCTTTGGAGTTTGAAGCAGAAGGACTGGCACATCAATCAGAAGGAATTATGGGTGGTGCATTGCGCTATTCGCGACAATTTCCAATCTCTGAGAGGAATCAATTTAGTTCTACAATCAGACAACAAGACGGTTTTGGCTTACATTCGTCGACAAGAAGGCACGACGTCTTTTCCCCTTCTACGATTAACAACGAAGTTATTGGTGTTGGCGTCTCACTTAAATCTCCAGATGAAAGCTCACTTCATCCCGGGAATTTACAACGTAGTAGCGGATCGATTGTCGAGAGGAACTCCTCTACTGGATTGGCACTTGTCAAGGAATGTAGCGGACCGTATTTTCGAAAAATGGGGTGTCCCTCAAATAGACTTGATGCCAACTTCTTGCTCAGCTGTCGTTCCAAGCTATGTTTCCCATTTTCTGGACCAATCCGCGACATTCATGAACGCCTTCAGTCGAATGTGGGATTTCGAATTGGCTTGGCTCTTTCCTCCCCCAGCTGTCATTCCGAGAGTTCTTCAGCACCTGAACCTAGCACGGGGAGTATACATCTTGATCCTTCCAAGGTAGGAGAAAGTCTTCTGGAGGGCGGACCTCAAACAACGGGCATTGTGTGCCGCTTGGCGGATTCACGATCTTCATCAGAATCTCATCGATCTTCAAACCAATCTTCCTCCGCCAAGAGTACAAGACCTTCATTTGGAGGCTCGGAAGGTACGGGGTGGTTGTCCCAGACGGAAGGATGGCCCAAGGAGGATGTCTCTTTATTAAAATCATCATGGCGAGAATCATCACGGAAAACCTACAATGCTCCATGGTAAACTTGGTTAACTTGGTCCTCATCACATCAAGTTTCCCTGAATGACCCCTCTCCTCAGAAAGTGGCTCGCTTTTAAGTTATCTTCTTAGAGAAAAAGGATTAGCCTATAATACAATTTTGGTTTACAAATTAGTGGTAGCGACCTTCGGAAACCCAATAAAAACTGATCTAATTAGTTCTCATCCAATGGTAAGACACATGTTAAAAGCCTACCCTACCTCAAGCTGCAGTTACCCTACCTCAAGACGTAGGGTAACTGCAGCTTCACGAACAGTAATAGCTGGTTGGATACGAACTGCTTTGGAAGTAGCGGGTATTGAGACCTCGGCAGGAAGAATTCGTTCAGCAGTAGCTTCTTCTGGTCTCCAATCTGGTCTTCTCATGGACGAAATTTTAAAGTTGGGAAATTGGAAATCTTAGGACACGGTCCTCAAACATTATTTTAAAGAGATCGTTAGTTCTAGTATTCAATCAGGACTACTGGATTCTTCCTTCGAGCCCTTATAATTCCCCCTGTTTTTTTTTCTGATATTTTTCCTTGATGTACGTGATCAACGATTATAATTTAAGTGAAAATTATAAATCCCTACCTGGGACCATCTTTGTTTTCTGGAATATCTTTCCATTTGAACCTATGAGCAATTTAATTTCTATTTTTCGCGGGTTTATTCTTTCAGAATTATTAATAAAGCTTTCTTTATAGTACTTCGCCTTTTTCTTTTCTTACAAGCAAACCCGTTTTTTATACTTTCTTTAGGTTCCAGTGTACTTTCCCTACAGTGCCGGCAGAAGACAAACACTTCTCATTGGTCAGGCCGTAGGCACAGACCAATATAATAATATAATATACCAATATAATCGTTTTTCCCCCAAAGGGTAAAAAAAACGGTTATTTTCGGTCTTGCCATAGGCCTGACCATGTTTAAATCTTTGCCGGCTTTTTGCACTGAAACTCGCGCCTAGCACGAGCCTAGCCGACACATGGAAGGGGAGTCTTTTGGAGAGGGGAGATAAGAGGGAATGGGAAGAGAGAGACACAAGTGGGAGAGTGAAAGAGACAGAAACACGCGTCTTTGGCTAGGGAAGGGGAGGGTAATCTCATTGGTCAGGCCTATGGCAAGACCGAAAATAACCGTTTTTTTACCCTTTGGGGGAAAAACGATTATATTTTAATTATAAATAATAAATTATTTAATTAAAAATTTTATAAAGTCTTTTATAGTATGTCTATGAAATCCCTAAATCCTTTGAATTTCTTTAAAGTACCAGTAAAGTGCCATCGCTGGGTTGGAATCTGGCTTTTTGATTTCCAATATCGTTTGCCGGAGTAAAGCCGACTTTCGGTCTGGTAACAAGCCATTGCTGGGCTAAGCTTCAGCAGAAGCTTGGCAAATTTGAAATGCCAATGTACTGTGCCAGTACTGGAACAACACCCGGCCGATTTGACCACCGTTATTGATCCAGTAACATTCGCCGACCCTTGCGGCCAGAATTGGTCCAGTACTGGGCCGTGTAGTCAGTACCGGCAATTCGCACTTGGAAAGCTTTATAGTCGTTACATTTGACAATATTTTTAAAATGGTTTAATTAAACTTTTTTCACTTGATAAATGTTTAATACAACATTCTAATCAATTTTTATTGCGTGTGTTGCCGTTTTTTGTCGCCCTATTAACTTAACCCATTAACGTCAAAAAGAAGACACATTTTTGAAGTACTCTTTTCTGCAAGATATTTCACTATGAAAACGTAGGACAAAAAATTTAAAAGGTACCTTACCTACTATTTTTGAATGTGCTCTTTCGAATTGTGCTGTCAAAATTTCAAAAAATTACGTTTTTTTACAATATTCTTGCAAAATAAAGTAAAGAAACCAGGATTTTTTTTCTTTTTACATTTTCGATGTCTTATCGTATTATTTTCAATTATGAAACAACCTAATCACGTCCTCGATTGTTCTCGTTTCCAACGGTGTTATTATTTTTATTTTTCTCATTGTTAAAACTTGCAAAATAACGGTAAAACCACTTGACAAATTTTACAATTTTTCGACTAATTAATTTTTGTGATTAAAACACGCATTTTCTATCGAAAGTGCAAGTTCTATATAGGTACTATGGTTTTTTGGGTCGCTGATTACGAATTTATTAATTAATTTGCAAAATTAATTTCTTTAAACAATTTGTTTAAACAAATTACTGCAAAAAATAATGATTTTTATAAAATGATTGCAGAATCGTGATCTACGGGAAC
>UCOH01012745.1:16121-60826 GCA_900474275.1 Synergus japonicus
CTTTCGAATTGTGCTGTCAAAATTTCAAAAAATTACGTTTTTTTACAATATTCTTGCAAAATAAAGTAAAGAAACCAGGATTTTTTTTCTTTTTACATTTTCGATGTCTTATCGTATTATTTTCAATTATGAAACAACCTAATCACGTCCTCGATTGTTCTCGTTTCCAACGGTGTTATTATTTTTATTTTTCTCATTGTTAAAACTTGCAAAATAACGGTAAAACCACTTGACAAATTTTACAATTTTTCGACTAATTAATTTTTGTGATTAAAACACGCATTTTCTATCGAAAGTGCAAGTTCTATATAGGTACTATGGTTTTTTGGGTCGCTGATTACGAATTTATTAATTAATTTGCAAAATTAATTTCTTTAAACAATTTGTTTAAACAAATTACTGCAAAAAATAATGATTTTTATAAAATGATTGCAGAATCGTGATCTACGGGAACACATATTTTAAAAACGTATATATAGATAATTTTAATTATTTAAAAAATTGTGCAAATTATTAATAAATATCTTTTTTACACACCAAATTTGTTGTTACATATGGTTTTCTGGGTTTTCAGGGTTCCTGATGACGAATTTGAAATTAAGAGCATGTATTACTTACCCGATCCCTACCTTACCGACATTTCTTTCTCTGTAACGTTATGTCTACATTTATAAAGATATCAAATCGAAAATTTATAAAATTAAAGAAAATATGCTAATGTATGCTTGTCTGGTCTCAACTTTTTGTAAAAATAAAAAATTGTTTTTTTAAAAATGTCAATATTTAGGACCAGACAAATTGTACCTTAAGACTTTAGCTTCAAATATAGAAATTTTCAATGTGGTATCTCAATAAATGTAGACGTAGGGTTACAGAGAAAAAAATGTCGGTAAGGTAGGGATCGGGTAAGTAATACATGCCCTTAATTGTACAAAATTTTATTTTTTACAATTTTACATTTTTTTTTACAATTTATCCACCAATATTAATATTACAAAAAAAAGTTAAATGTAAAAAATGTTTTAAAAGAAAAAAAATTCTAAAAAATAATAAATATTTTTTTTAAATGTTAAAAAATGATTCTGAGTAACATTTATATCTTCTCATATTACTAAACTCATGCTACAATTTTTTTTCACACGATCCCAAACGCGCGCTCTAGAGCGCGGAGATGCTACGTATTTTTTAAAATTTTCCCGCGTTAACGTGATGCCTGTATTGTCCAATAAGGAATCAGTCCATGCATTTCGAGATATTTTGATACTTTTAGTGTATGATCTTTATAGAATAGGATTCTCATCAAAGAATATTAGATTTTTGGAAAATTTACCCCCCAGATTAGTCAAATCTCCACGTTTTTAGAAGCCCCTGAACCCAACAAACACGTTTTTACGAAAGTGCCTGTCTGTCTGTGTGTCTGCTTTGTGTGTGGTAGCAGATTTTCAGTTTTTGAACGTTAGTCAGCCATTTTGGATAAAAATTCAAACAGTGGAAGCATTTTGAAATTTTTTTAAGTCATTTTTCTTATATTGGTGAATTAATCGTCAAAAAAATGTGCAAAAATAAAATTCTGCACAATTAATATCAAATTCGTTATCAGGAACCCAGAAAAGCCAGAAAACCATATGTAACAACAAATTTGGTGTGTAAAAAAGATATTTATTAATAATTTGCACAATTTTTTAAATAATTAAAATTATCTATATATACGTTTTTAAAATATGTGTTCCCGTAGATCACGATTCTGCAATCATTTTATAAAAATCATTATTTTTTGCAGTAATTTGTTTAAACAAATTGTTTAAAGAAATTAATTTTGCAAATTAATTAATAAATTCGTAATCAGCGACCCAAAAAACCATAGTACCTATATAGAACTTGCACTTTCGATAGAAAATGCGTGTTTTAATCACAAAAATTAATTAGTCGAAAAATTGTAAAATTTGTCAAGTGGTTTTACCGTTATTTTGCAAGTTTTAACAATGAGAAAAATAAAAATAATAACACCGTTGGAAACGAGAACAATCGAGGACGTGATTAGGTTGTTTCATAATTGAAAATAATACGATAAGACATCGAAAATGTAAAAAGAAAAAAAATCCTGGTTTCTTTACTTTATTTTGCAAGAATATTGTAAAAAAACGTAATTTTTTGAAATTTTGACAGCACAATTCGAAAGAGCACATTCAAAAATAGTAGGTAAGGTACCTTTTAAATTTTTTGTCCTACGTTTTCATAGTGAAATATCTTGCAGAAAAGAGTACTTCAAAAATGTGTCTTCTTTTTGACGTTAATGGGTTAAAGACAGTTGTAGATAAATTAAAATTTGTGTGGTATATTGGCACTACCAATATCTTAAAATATCGTAAAGGATTTTTCAAAATATGAAATTAAAAAATTTTTATGTACACTTAGAATTAAAGAAATCAATTTATTTTTCGACTATAACTTCTCAAATAATGAAAATTCAAAGCTTATGTAAAAAAAAGAAGATTCCTTACGTCGAGACGAATATATTGACCTATAGGATTAGTAATTTTAATTGGATATTAATTAAATTATTATTTTTCATAATTTAGAACATTTTTCATTTTTCATATATTACTTTAAATAAAAACACTAATCCTACAGGTCAATCGTTTCGTCTCGACTCAAGGAATCTATGAATGATGAGGTCGAAAGATTCTTTGTTTCGAGAAAAAAGAATTACATATATTTTTAAATGTTTAGGAAAATCCTTAATGATTCCATTATGAGGAAAAAAATACATTTGCAATTTCATCATAATGAGGAAGCGAAGTGCTCAGAAAATGATCCGACATTTGAAAAGGATGATCGTCGCAGTAATTTTTTATCATTTTATTTTCATCATATTTATTATATGCAAAAATGAATCACTACTATTAGTGGCAATTTTAAAACACATTTATATTACTAAAATCATGCAAACTTGTTTTATAAATGCTGCACAGCTATATTTTCTATATCTCTGAAAATCTCTAAACAAAAAAGATATGTACTTGAGAAAATTCTACAGTGCAAAATAATTGAAAAAGAATATTGTCTCTTTTCACATTCTCACCTGAAATGAGATTGTATTGGTTTTTTGTGAAAAATTACTCGATTATTACATAAAATGTCGACATTTCAAGATCCCTTGAGAACGAAAAAATGTTTTTTGCGGCGGTATCCCTCTGTCGACATCGTCGTCTTTCCCTGTGTCCGCCATAAGTTCAAAATGACTCGTTAGAACGTTAGATTAGATTTCGCTTTGGTACACTCTTTTAGGAACTTTGCAAAAAATCATTTCCCTTACCCAATCATTCTTGACTAATGATTCTGGTTTCATCCAACAAAAATAGGTTTGAAAATTTCATAAAATCCATTTTCCGGCTAAAATATGCAAGATACAGGGAAATGTCAAGAAGCGAATTTATTTAGCTGAAAAAAATTCTACAAATAATTTGAAATTTTCTTGATCTGACATTTAAATATTATTTTATTGACTAGAAATGTTATTAAGTAGCAAAAAATATCAATTCATGGTCGAATAATGCGAAAAACAAAATAATGTGACAAGGAAAGGTGATTGGTCTAAAAAAAATCTACAAGTTGTCTGGTACACATTTCTTATAGGACCCTTAGATTTCAATTTAATCGAGAAAATTGATATTAAATTGCAGAAAATCTTCATAAATACGTCTTGGATAATAAATATTTGAAAGTTAAAAATCGTGAGAAATCTTATAATATATGTACTGTGACGTGGTATATTTTATACCACGCAAATTTTTCACATTTTAACGTAAATTAACTTATTTGCGATAAAACTCCTAGCACAGAGTGTTAGGTTGTTTGCATACAACCTGTCAGCTGATTGGAGCACATGAGCTCTTTAACAATCAGCTGACCATCAGCCAGCAATCCGGAACCTGGAAAACACATTCACTCGAGACTATTATTTATATTCGTCAAAATTTTCTATGTTTCATATTAACTCTGAGCCATGGGGGCTCAGAGTCACAGTAACACACACACACACTTTCAATTGTCGTCATTCCACATCGTAAAGGCCCGAAGAGGATCCTGGTCAAAGTGCATGGATGACATTCCCGTACACGCTAACGACCAGGAGGATGACAGTTCACAAATCAGCCGCTCATTCTGGGACCAGCTGGTTGACTGAAACTTAACACCTGCAGCGCCATTTCTGGGCTTAGAGCATCATGACCGTTGGGATCGACCGTCGACGAATTACCGGTCGTCGACGAATTATTAAATTACCAATTAGGCTAAGTTATGAGTTTCACAATAGTTTCGTGGTGCTGCCTGTTTCGGCGCACGCCACGAGACAGGAAGAGAGAGGTTAGCTCGTTCACTCTGTGCTTGTAATTGTTTCGTGTAACACGTATTTTTAGTCGTGGTGAGTTTTTATTCATTGATGGTACATTACTTGTATTTGAGATTACCCTGGGTGTGGTGAGGAAACCACCCAGTTGAGATTGATTATTGTTGGATTCAGCTTGTTGCCAGTTATAATTGTATTTGGATTTTTGGTTATCTCTGAAATGTCGAACTTGACCAGGGGACAAGTTCGTGGAAGGCGTGTGTTTTGCCACGCCATCGTAAGCACAGGTAACGACTTCTTTTCTCTCTCTTCCTTGTGATTATTTCAGTTAACAAATCGTGTCTCTTTTTGAGCATCGCTGTACATTGACGAACAGTGGTTCATCAATCTCTTTATTACTTTGCTCCAATCGCCATAATTGAAAATTTTAGTGATGTAATAATTACTTCTTTTATTTAATAAAATTAATTTGTTAGTTCTTGTAAATGCAGTGGTTCTCAGTGAATATTCCCTTTCCCTGCCCTCTCCGTGGTACTGCGCTAGCCCAGGGTTTATATAACGTAGATTCAATTCGTTTTAATATTACTTTTGCTTGTTTTAAGAAAAACAAGTTGGCGCTCAAATGGCATATTCAAATTAAAAATCGTTTAAGTTAATAATTTCAAGATTTCACAATTATAATCTAAAATAAAGATTAATAAATCGAAACATAGGATAGCAGAGAAATTTCTGAGACTCGAAAATGAAATTTTCAGCTATGCAAACACTGAAAACGACAAAAAATATCATTTTATTGTCGAACGATGCGAAAAATGAAAAAATGTTGCACTGAAAAGTTATTAATCTTAAAAAAAAACATTTTTTCCTGTTAAAAAAATGAATACATTTTGCATAAAATGTTCTCACATTTATTAATTTCGTTAAACACAATAAAGTAATAGGGTCATTCAAACCAAATTACAATTAAACATTTTTTTCTTGCGTAATATTTGCTTTTGTGTTGTTTGATTGAAAATATTGGACACATATTTTTTTTATTTAGACATGATATGCAATGAAATTTTGGAATTTATTCATAATTTTTGTTATTGACAATAGAAAATGTTTAATGGTTACAGCTGTTTATTCTAAATAATCTGATTCTAACATATTTTAAATCCATTGGGTGAGTAAAAAAAAATATTTCTATGAAAACATGAAAAATAAATTTCTAATTCTTTATGTAAATGTTTATAACAATCTTAATTGTTAAATTATAGGCATTTTTTGTTACGACTATTATTATGATTGGATATTTTAGCATTTTTAGTCAAAAAAAAATGTATTGTGTCGTAGAGCACCTCTTCCATGTATTTGTTTATATAATTTGATTTTAAAGAATCCTCAATTTTTTCTACTCTAGATGTATAATGGACTTGCAATTTGAAAAGTTTACATATCATGTCGAAATAAAAACAATACGTGTCCAATATTTTCGATTGTATTGTTTTGATGAATTGACCCAATATCATCTGCGTTCTTGTTGTAAAAAATGGTTGATATAAAGATTAAGAAAATAAGAAAACTAATTTTATTGAAGTATTATTCAACAGAAACTATTTTTTTTAATAAACAGAAATTTTATTCACCAATTAAATTGACCACCCCGGACTTGAAAATACACTCGACTTCCCCAATAGTAATGTTCCCAATAGTAACATGTTCAAATAGTAAAGTCATTTCGTTCCCAATAGTAAACAGAATATCTCACAATTAACACTTGATAACTACTGCACATGCGTTGCGCTCGGCATCTGATTGGTTGTATTCGTATTTGATGTGATGCATGCGCAATTGATGTGAAATTTGAGGAAATGCATTTTTTTTACTATTGAGAACGACGCTGATTTGGATTTCTTTATTATTGGGGAAGTCGAGTGTATAAGAAAAAAATGTAACACTCTAATTACCATCTCAGGTAGAAATTTTACTTGGATCCAAGCTGGGTTCTAACTAGTTTCCCTATTTTTAGAGCTCTAAATAGAATATCTATCTAGCCCCTAATTAGTTTGTAACCCTTCTTTTAGGGTGCTAGCTTTGCAGTTTAAGCAGGTTCTAGGAAGGCAGCCATAGTATTTATTTAGCCCTAATATTTATTATTTATTAATATATTGTTAACTTTATGCTTAAAATAACTTTGAAGTAGAATTTGAACCATTGGAGAGATTGATTTTAAGTTATTCAATTTCTAAATAATTGTTTTTTGTTTTCAAAACAGCAGGTCTCCACCTCGCAGACTTAGGAAGTTTTCAAATTTTGAGTTAAATTTGATAAAGAATGTATTTAAAAATGGAAAAGAAAGTTAAATTATGTTGAATATATAAAGCAAAATCTGATAAGCGCCGTGCTTTGAATCATTGAATTTCTATTCTATTAAGAATGAAGTTCAGGAGTTTAACGATAAGTAGGTGAAGTGGAACTTTGTAAAACAGTAAATTGAGCAGTCGAGACAAGTATATAGAAGGAATTTTTGTTACTAAATCATAGCTATACTTACAGTTGAGAATACGAAATTAAGTACACGGTGATCAATTAGATATATAATGGACACCCGTGAGAATTTCAAACAATTTCTAAATAAAGAACAGAGAGGAGTGATTAAGAGTGATTAAGTGCATTCTAATAATAAATCTGGGAACAGGCACCTGACCAACAGCAGGATTGAGGTACTTGATGTGATGCTGTGATCAGAGGGGCCAGTTAACAAGGTGAGAGACTGGAAAGTGTTTGCAGAGAAATCATTATCGGATCATAGGTAACTTGTCTTTTGGCTGGTCCTCAGGAAGCCGGAAGTTATAATTGAAGAGGAACCCGAAAAGTTCGAAATGGGACACCTTCAGAGAGGAACTCCAGGAAAGACTTGAGGAATTTCCCACATGTTGTGGGACGATTGATGAGCTGGGGCTGACTGCAAATTTTCTGCAAGAGCAGTAAGTACACCGATTGGCCCAGAACCTATTCTGGGCTTGACACCCTGTTGCACCAAGCTGGAGAATGTGAACTGAGTTGCACAGCAGCACAAGTAGTACTGGGCTCAAGTACTTTCGACTTCTCGTCGAACGACACAAGAGGAATATGTCCTGTACCATTCTAAACTGACCCAAGAGAGATGTAAGGATAATGGTGCAGATGCTCACTGGGCACAACCACTTGAATTATCAAAACATCAGAAGCACAAATGGGGCTGGTACCCAGCACCGATTGTAGGAAATGTGGAAGATCTGTGCCTAGCTCTTGTTGGTATTAAAAAACAAGTCTTGGGTGCATTTATACTGGTACCAGAGGAGATTACGGCGCTAATCGTTGACGAGATTCTAGGGTTCATAAGGAGGACTGAAGTGAAAGCTAGCTAGCACCTAGTTGAAAAAGAAGACAGAATGGGCTTTAGCAGTTGAACTTTTTTGTGGAGTAACTATACTCTCCTTCTGCTGGAAGGAGCGCTATGTTCCTTCAACAAAATGTACTGCTCTACCAAACAAGAGGCAGTTGCTGACCATAGGGGGAACGCAGCGTACCCAAATGAAAGACGCGCAACTCTCCTTCGTTAAACACAACATCTGTATCAATTGGGATATTGTATATGGCTCATTCCATTTCAAATTTACAACCAAAATTTTGATTGCGTTGAAACTTTTGTTTCTCTTTTTGTAGACAAAAAAAAGAGGACACGTATTTTTTTCTTCAATATGATGTTGATAATTTTCGAGATATCGATTTTTCAATTTTTCGATCCAGAAAAAAAAAAACAGTTTTCCTTATAATACTTCTCAAATCGCCTATTTATCAAATAATTTTCCTAAAATTTCTTAAAATTTTCTTATAAATAATAATAATAATAATTTCAGAATTAATTTAATTGTAAACTTAAAATAATTACTGTCTTGATACTTCAGATCAAATTCTATATTTCTCGCAATTTCTTAATAGTGATTAAATATTTTATTGGAATCTAAACTTAAAAGCATTTTCCCTTTAATCTGTTCAAATAAGTTATTAAGGAACTCATTTTCCTCGAAAGCTGTTTGAACTTTTAAAAAGGCTGAATTCTTTCTCCAAACTGCTAAACAGATAGTGGCATTTCCATCCCAGGACGAGTGACAGCTGGACTTCAGGCATACAATCTCTATATGTATAAAATAAAAGGTTTCCGATATTACAGTCATCGATTACTTTGGACAATTTTTAAAATAAATATTATTTCAGATTGAAAATTTTTCATTTAGCGAAAAAAGTCTTTAAAGTAATAATTTTTTGCTTTAGAGCCACATTTATGTTTCTACAAATGATAATGCCGCAGAGCGAAAAAATATATATTATATTTATAATATTTGTCAAGTAAAATAAAGAAATCAAATTTTGAGATTGAAAATTTGATCCGACACCTTTAAAACTGAAACGCCTCTAACCCCATTTTTACATTCTCATCAGAGAAGGTATTAGATATGTGTAAAATTTGACCCCCCCAGTTTTTGTCAATTTTCCACGTTTTGGGACCCCTTGAACCCGAAAAACATATTTTTACGAATGTGTCTGTCTGTCTGTATGTGTGTCTGCAGATTTTTAGTTTGTGAGCACGATAACTTTCGAAAGAATTGACCAATTGGATTGTCCTCTGGTATACTCTTTTAGTGTCCTAAAATGAAGGTCAAGTTCGTTGGCCAGCCATTTTGGATAAAAATTTAAAAAGTTGGAGCATTTTGAAAATTTTTGAAACCACTTTTTTTGTTAATATAAAAATTCTAATGACGGATGTTCGTAGTGCTCAAAAAGACGAACAATTTTTCTTAATAACTTTTTTGGATAAAAAAAAATGATAAGAAACATAGTTATTGGTCTTAGAAACTTCTACAAGTTGTCTTTTTGGCCATTTTTCAATAGGATGAGTAGTTTTTGTTTTAATTATGAAAAATATTGTTAAACAGATGTTGCGTCTCAAACGAGCAACTTTAGAACTATTAGTCATAATGCTTTTCATTATGCGCGCGAACTTTAAATTATTTAAAGTACTATAGAAAAAGAAGAGAGAGAGAGAGAGCATAGTATGAGTGAGACGAGCGATCGGCGTTTGTGTCACCCCGCCCTCCATCGGTCAAGTCTTAACTTAACTAGTCTAACAACGACATTGATCTAAGTTGCTACTTAGATCAATGTACACTTTTTTGGTCTGAGTTTAACCTCAGTACATTCTCAATATTTGGTCTGAGCCAGTCTCATTTATTTCATTTTTGGTTTGAGCCCAGTCTCATTCATTTCATTCACGCGGAGCTCCCGTGCGTCATATATAAAACCATAATCAAATTGTACACGCAAACGATAGTGACAGGTATGCGAGTGACACCAATGCCACACCGAAATTAGGGTTTTTCTTTCATTAATAAAAGGGTTTTTTATGCCTTAACCGGCTTTTTCCCTATAAAAGTTGTGTACAATTCATTGAAATCACTTCAAACGATTTATTTTCAGCCCTGAAATTAAGATAGTGATATTTATTTATAAGCAATTTTTTAAAAATAAATTGTCGAGCCACCTACGGTAAGGCAATTACGACTCTCGAGTCAAAACAACAGAGTCGAGCGCGAAGCGCGAGGTTTAAATGAAACATTGAGCGCGAGTGCCCTAGTGAGAATGTTCTCCTTAAGGTCGATAGAATCTTAAGTAAATTAGTTTTCGTTTGCATTCCATTCCATTTTGTAGTAATTTAAATAAAAGTAGGGGCAAGCGCGACGTGTGTACGAGAATGTGCCCGCTTAAGCGGGCAGATTTTTTATAATATATATGGTGATTTCATGTCAAGTGTACTCACTTTAGAACCTGTCTTTGTCTAATCGAACTCAAACTTTGGCAAATTGTAGTCCTATTGGATGATAGTTTATTGGGAAAAAAATTTCCCTCATTGAGTAAATATTTACTGAGGAAGAGGGGGTGGAATTTCATGGTTTTGTGCAGATACCATCTATTTCGGATATTTGTGACTCTTTGAATAGCAATAACAAAATTTTTGCACACCATAGTTTCGATAGATTTTTTCACGCCCTTTCGATTGTCCGTGAGCATTTTTTTTTAAATTAGTATTCGACTGTCAAAAGTGAAATTTAAAACTGAATTTGACTTTTTCTCTTGAAAGAACACGTTTTTTTGCAATTTTTTTATTGTCTTAAAGGATAGCTCAGGTTTTTCCCTATAAGATTACATAGGTTAAAAAATGGAGAAAAAATTTTTAATTCATGAAAATAAGCGTTAAGTGCTCCGGTACACTCATAACACTAAGTTTTAAATTTCACTTTTGACAGTCAAATACTAATTTAAAAAAAAATACTCACGGACAATCGAAAGGACACGTGTCCAAAAATTTTTTTATTGCTATTCAAAGAGAGTCACAAATATCCGAAATAGATGGTATCTGCACAAAACCATGAAATTCCACCCCCTCTTCCTCAGTAAATATTTACTCAATGAGGGAAATTTTTTTCCCAATAAACTATCATCCAATAGGACTACAATTTGCGAAAGTTTGAGTTCGATCAGACAAAGACACACTCTAAAGTGCGTACACTTGAAATGAAATCCCGCATATATAAATCTACATTTTATATATTGAATTGGAAAAATATTATATTTTCTTCCTATCAAAAATTCGTGACAGACCCTCTATTCCCATAAGTGGTAAATAAATATAAGAAAGTAACAATCCAAAGAGAAACACAAAAAAAAATGGAACTAACCCTTATCGTCAACGACGAAAGTGGAATCTTCAAGAGGTTGGTTCAGCCTCTCTAACCCAGATTTTGAGACGGTAGCTGCCTGTCCAACTTAAAACTAGAGATAACCTCTTTCTTGAAGAATACAGATTGAAGGCGGGTTAAACTTTGACTTTAAATTAGCCTATTTCACTTAAACGACAGCTGATGATTGCACTATTGCTGAGTATAAACAGTAAAACGTTTTGCAAATAAAAGAAGATTTGTTTTACATTCCACAAAGCAGAACAAGTTATATGACTCATATCCTGACGTAAACTTACGGGCAGTCTACCAATCGCCAACGGATACCTGTGAATCGAACCCAAGTGGACCCCCTGTGGTGGTGACCGGCAGTCCCCCACGATCAGCGCATTTTATTCCTCCGCAACTGTCTCACTACTACTGCTATCACTACTACAATTAAAAAAATTTTTCTTCCACACTTCTCAAGGTGTCAAAAACAGCAGGCAATTTAAAAATCTGGACTGATTGACACCCTACTTTTCATATAAAAAAATTATGCATAAAAATAATATTAAACATAATTTATATATAAAATATGCAGGAAAAATATATATTGTAATGTTCGAAGCGAAAAACTAAAATATTTCAAAATTTTATCATATAGTTATAAATAAAAACTAGGATTCTCAATGAAAAAAAAAGAGAGCCATTTTTTAAACACGCCAGTTTTGAGCTCTTGAAGCCTCAGCCGCCAGTCTTAAGCCTGGAAAAATCCAAATGCAAAAATTATGCATACAATATATATTGTTTCTACATTTTATATGTGTGGAAGAAAAATTGTTTTAATTGTAGTAGTGATAGCAGGAGTAGTGAGACAGTTGCGGAGGAGTAAAATGCGCTGATGGTGAGGGACTGTCGGCCACCACCATAGGGGTCCATTTGGAATCGATTCTCAGGTATCCATTGGCGAGTCGTGAATCGCCCAAACTTACGACAGAAATCGTATGAGATTGAATAATCCGGGTTTTTCCGAACAAACTTTTCAATCCGCAGCTCATCTGATAAAAATTGTTTAATGCATATCAATCTGCCTTTTCAATTCGAAGTAATTCCAGCTTAATCCGCACCAAATTCTCAATTCGAATCAATCCAAATGAATTTAAAGCTCATATGAACATTTTTTTAAATCCGTATCTACCAATCATGATCGGGTCGGATTGATTCAAATAGATATCTTTTGGCGAATACAGAATTTTAGTGGATTGATTTTAAATTTAAGTTCTTACCCCGGATTGAGTCGGATAGGAAAATTTTTTTTAACCGCGTATTGAATTGGGATCCTAATTTTTCATAGATTTGCTAAGAATAGAATTGATTCGTTCGAGAACAGACTAGATCGGATTGTATCAGATTGATACAGATAGAAATGCATGTATTTACTTCCACTTGAGTTAAATTGATTTGAATAAGAATTTTTGTTTTGACCTCAGATTGGTTCGGATTGACTTTGATAGGAATTTTTTCTCTTACATCAGATCGGATTGGACTACCTCGGATAAGAATATTGATTTTGACTTTGGACTGAGTCGGATTGATTAGGAATTTCGGTATTTACTTCGGATTGGGCCATATAGGAAATTTGATTTTGACTACGAATGGAATTGGATTCTTCATTTTTCACGGATTACATTAGACTGATTCTGATAGAAATATTCTCACTTCTGATAGGGCTAAACTGATTTGAATAAGAATTTTAGTTTAAACTTATGTTTGGATCGAATTGATTCTGCCAGGAATTTTATTTTGACTGCGGATTGCTTCGGATAAAAATATTCAGTCAGGCAGACCTGGGATTGGATTAGAATTACTTAGATGCAGGGGTAGGTGAAGTAATGGGGTCCTTAAGGTTTGATTCAAAATAATACAAATAATTTCGTTAACTTTTACTACAAATTCTTCAGTCATCGGTTACTTAAAATGTATTAAGTAAAGAACAGAAATATAATCACTGATAGGAAAATCATGAATTAAAAAAAATAAATAGCTATTTTAGTCCATATCGTCATCCACACCGGCACTATTATAATTTTTCATTCTTTTACACTTTCCTTATTTTTATCAGCTGTTCGAATCTTCATTAGACTCTAAATACAGAGCGTGACAGTTACAGACATTGCGTATCTTCGGTCTCACTCTCTAATACTTTTTTCTTCGTTCTTTTTTCTGACGATTTTCGTTTTTTCTTAATTTTTGTCCTTTCTTATCTTGTATCTCTTTAACATCTTTTTTATAGTAAGTACTCAGTAAATAGTGAATACCCGATCTTGCCCCAAATAGATTTTTGAAATATATTGAGTTATTGACAATCTAAAAGCGCTCGTACTTGAAAAGAAAGGAGCATTACTGACAGTAAACGAACCATGTTATATGATGCATACGAATATTGGTCACGGAAACTTAGATTTCAGAGAATCCCATTTTACCCCACTGTCCCGTCTTACCCCACCTTCTCCTTGACTGTAACATAATGAACTGGATTGATTCTAGTAGAAATGTAGGCTTTTACTTCGGGTTGATTCGTAGTTACGGTGCATACGGAAACCGCTCATGTTTAGGCAGCGATGAGCACTGCTTTGAAAAATGGGTCTAACCATTACGGTGTTAGCAGAAGCCATTCCGATTTACTTCTCTCCGTGTACAAGAATTTAAGTTTTAACTGAGGATTGGGTTTAGGTAGGAAATATTGTCTCGACTTCCAATTGGACCGGATTAACTCGAATAGAAATCCTTAGGAGGACCTCGAATTGAATCAGATTGATTCGGATAGTAATTTAGGTTTTTAATTTGGATTGACTTGGATAGCAATTTGGATTTTGATTTCTCATTGTTCGCTAATTCAGGCGGATAGGAATTTTACATTCAGATATTTTCGCCACAGGGTGATTAAAGTTACTTTTTTAAAATATTACTTTTTCCGTTATATTTTCGCAAAAATATATTATATTAAGGGCATGTAATACTTTACCATAAGAGCAATTTAGTTTACCCAATTATACATTCATAATAATAAATATTTTTAGCTAATAAGAGTCAACAAACCTTCGTGTACATGAGAGGAAGGTTTATTGACTCTTATTCGCTAAAAATATTTATCGATTCCGTAACGCTGCGCTGCGTGACTCGAGCGGAAATTATTACTGTTTTGTGTGGTGTAATGGAATAATTAAATTTGAATTGGGAAAATAATTATTCACACTGCTGGTCAGGTATTAATTATAATCTATTTAAAACAGAATCATAAATAAAAAGGGAAACTTAGATAACGACGAGATCGATACGAGAATAGTACAGAACATAGACTTGAGACGAAGTCGAGTGTTCTTCTTGAAGGTACAAGTTATTCTAAAGATTGTAAGTTAGGGATGACATAAAAATTGAGATTGTAGAGACTATGTATTGCTAAACTGTTGGAGACAGTATTAAGTATTTCCTTTTTTTGTCGTCATAAATTAAGAAATCTTCCAACATCTGCATTAAGGATAGTCAAGATCCATGAGTACGTCATTAAAACAACAAAGGTGTTAAAGTGTCTTATACTAGGTAAAGATGGGTTTTCTAGAAGATAACTATATATCTATAAAGTCATAAAGTATCCTAATTGAGTTCTTAAAAGGGATAACTATAAAGTACAAGGATGACCCTTGCTTTAAGCTTTTTAGAACTATACAGATTTTTCTAGTAAAAAAGTATATGGTGTTTGCAGTAGTATCACGTAGGCTATAGGCGTGAAAAAGCTTTCAGACTACATCCAATACACTCAACTCTTTCAAATGGAGCGAAATATAAAACAGAGACCCTGTCAAATGTCACAAATATCCCCTAACCTTTACTGAACATAAGCGATCATATGCGTATGTGTATTGCATAAAAAATAATACTTTTTAGCATTTTAAACTGTGCGCGACTAGAAATCAATCATATACCGAGCACTACTCACGCGCACTGGTTATCAAGTGCGATTTAAGAGAGATGATGGTGGCATTTGATATTTTTGACATTGTGAACATTTGCGATGGTGACATTTGAGAAAGTTGAGTGTACGCAGATGGAGAAAAGGTAATAATGACGTGTTAACACGTATGTATTCGTTAAACTATTGGTCCTATAATAATACACTTAGAAAAATCTACATTAAGTGTTTCTCGTAGTTATATAAGGCCAATGATTTAACGAATGTAGACGTGTCAAAAAAAGAAAAACATCAAAAGTTTGAGCTACTGTATCTAAATAACACAAAAGTATTACCTACCCTCCATTTTTACATTGGATGTAGTTCGATAGTACAATAATTTTACAAAGTTTCATCAAAATCGGTGTGACGAACATTTTTTAATTGGTACTCTTGACGAATTTTTCCTCATAAGAAGTGTACAATAAGATTCATGTATGCCTTCCCTCCCAAACATGTCAACCTAACCCTGGTTTCCATAAGATTGAAATGGAGACCAGGGTTGGGTTGACACGCCCGCGAGGAAGACATACATGAATCACACTGTATATTTATTGCCATAAGCAGTCCCTTCAGCCATGCGGAAGTTTACTGAACTATATTACAGTGCCATCTTCAGGATTTTTTTTGATATTTTTTTTTGCTCTCTGGCCATGTCCAAATTAGAACCAAGGGATTTCCTCTATCCTAGAAACACATATTACGATAGATCGGGACTGAACTGGTGATAGGGAAAAATTAAGCAATTTGAATATGGGTTATGGTTATATACCTACGTATATTTTTTAAAAGTTACCTTCTTTAAATTACTGCATTTTAAAGTATTTCTGAGAAATATGTAATTGCTAGGAAGTTAATTTATAAGGAGAATTTCGAGGACTCGCCAGATCAAACGCTTCGCCCTCTTTGGAAGCGAACCAATTAAGACCGGAGCTTGAAGGTTGTTATAAAATGTTGTCTGGAGTTTATTGCATTCGAAATTCTGAGAACTGTATCAAACACGAGCAATACAAAATTGCTGTCGTTCAGAACACTTCAGTTCTTCTCTATCCCTCGTTATGAGTAGTTATTCAGAAATATTTTTATTTTTCATTATTTCAATGAGAAGTCATGCATTCTTTTAGATATTTCAAAATATTTCAAAAAATTTTTATAGACTTTATAGAATCTGAAAAAGTTGGAAAAAGTTTTCATAATATTAAAAAAATTTACAAGAGATAGGATTTCAAAGAGTCTAAGAAATTTTGATTGCTTCCAAAGAATTTCAAGGAATATTAACTAGAATTTAATAAATGATTCAAAGGCTTTTGAGGAATTTTAATAGCTATTTACTTTACAAGGCGCGAAAGGAGGCAATTATCGGATGAGTGTGAGGTTGGCGTTACGAGCTGAAGGCGAGTAACGCTATCACACGAGTCGATAATTACCTGTTTCGCGACGTGTGAAGTACAAAGCTTTTCATGACTTTTTGGGGAAATATTCTCTCCTCTCCCCCTCATTCTGCTATCGTATCCTATCCTACCGTATCTTATTCTATCTTATCCTATGGTATTCTATTATATTGTATCCTGTCCTATCGTATCCAATCATATCGTATCCTATCTTGATACGATAGGATAAAATACAATAGGATAGGATACGATAGGATAGGATATGATTGGATAGAATACGATAGAATAGGATATGATAGGATAGGATACGATATGATAAGAGAGAGAGAGGGGGTAGGGAGAGAAAACCTCCGGTCTATTTATTTAGATATTTTAGGATATCTATATCTATTTTAGGATACCCTATTTTACTTTCGGCACTACTTTTGCAGTACTTTCGCCCCTGTACTGTAAAGGGCTCTCTTTGAGACGCTTAACAGACACCGAAAATCGATGTTTCGTTACACGTGTCATGAAAAAGAATTTTAAAATACTTCAAAGAATTTAAAAAGATTTTAAGGGATTTCAAGATATCTCAAAGATTTCAAAACATCTCATCTTAAATCTCAGTTAGGTACCCCCCACGGGGGTCAAAATGACTCGAAGAGTTTTTTAAAATAGCGCCATTTCTGTATAAGCTAGGAAAGTAGTCCAGGACTCAGGGGGGAAAAAGTTTAGAGACCCTAGTTCATGCTCGACCCATGACCAGATTCAGTTAGGTTAGTGACGCCGAAAGCGACAGTTTGAAAGTTTGAGTTGTTCCTTTTAGACACCCGAGGGGTAACAACGTTAAAAATAGTGATCTGGATGGAAATACAAAACTTAAGTAAATTTTGTAGTTAAATTTTTTTGCCCAATAATAAAAGAAAAATCACTTTCTCATGCTCTCCTTAAGGCCATATAAGACTTACCCGATTCCTACCTTACCGACATTTTTTTCTCTGCAACGCTACGTTTACATTTAATAAGATATCAAATTGAAAATTTCTAAAATTAAAAAAAATATGCTGATGTATGTTGATCTTGTTTTAAAATTTTGTAAAAATAAAAAAATTTTTTTTATAAATGTCAATATTTCGGACCAGATAAATGTACCTTAATGCTTTAGCTTCAATTTTATAAATTTTCAATTTGATATCTCAATACATGTAGACGTAGCGTTGCAGAGGAAAAAATGTCGGTAAGGTAGGCAACGGGTATGTCTTACATGGCCTTAATACAATTACACGAAATACTTTGAAATTCCTGTGATATTTCACAAAAACTGAGGGGGTCAATTTTTATACAAATCTAATAAATTCTCTCTAATGAGAATGTAAAAACAGGGTACGTATGACATAAGAGTAAATTATGAATAAAATTTTGTATTTTCTTGATTTTATAGAAATTCCTCCTCGGAAAAATTCATTGACCGAGATTGGTCGTGAAGCCAGGCCTTTCTTGAATCATGTATGACAGGTAGAAATAACTATATATTTGTGAAAAAAAAATTATAATAATATGAGTTCTCAACTAAATTTTTAAATTAAAAAGTCAATATTGTTCTTGTTTTAAAGAAATGTAAGTAAAAATGTCAATACTTTTTTCGTATTTGTGAAAAAGTATTTGTAATGAGTTTGCAATTGAATTTTTCAAGAAAAAGGTTAATTTTTTCTGATTTTATATAATATGAAATTTTAAAAAATCAATATTTTTCTCATTGACCAAAATCAATAATGGAGACACATTCTCAAAAGCGATGTGTTGCAAATATTTTACATGCGTTCGAAGATTTCTGAAAATTTAATAAATAACTCATTTTTTAATGATTCTCGATGGTTTCTTTTTATTTTGACCTAATTTTATACATATTGGATCATTTTGTGTCAAGTAATATTTTTACACATATAGCAATTTTTCGAAATTGTTACATTACGATATAATTATACTTATTAAAACCAATAACTATGTAACCTAATTAAATCTAATTAAACCTAATTATCTAAAAGTGCAGCTCTTGAACTTTGAATACAGAATACTTTCAGAATACATAATCCCTTTTATTTTAATCTTGAAATAACATAATTTTGAAAAAAAAAAATATTTTAATATAAGTTTTTCCTTCAAATTTCTTTATTCTATTTTTTTACAACTTCCATAATGAAAAAAAATTCACCTTAATTTACTGATTTGTAGATATTTCAAGAGATTTCAATTGAGATCTCTTCGAAATTCTGAAACTTTTCGAGATACATTTTTAAATACCTTGAAATTCCCTAAAATCACTTGAAATTTTTTGAAGAATTTGAATCAAGAGATTACAAAGATCTTGAAAAATCCTAACAGACTATATATCATTGTCATTTATTTTTTATAATCACAATTTTATTTCACATTACTCTACGGAAGGAGGGATAGATTCAAGAGAATGTGTGAAAGAATTATAAATTTTATTACATTCTGAAGATTGAGAAGGTATTTTTTGAAGATTCTGATGACGTTAAAAAAGGGAGAAACGGGTTTCTTTTAATTAAAAAAATACGAAAAATTCCATTTATCACTTTCGATACGGGTGAAGTTTACAAAGAAGGTGTCTGTATCCCACCATAGATTTGGCATACCTTCGCTTTTGCACACTCTTGATTTATGATCATACCTTTATCCTCCCTTTTGATTGGTGCTGTCGCACATACGAAGTAAATTACTTGGTGTTATCGAGTCCAAACCCTATATTACGAGAATACGAATGGACCTGAACGAGCGAATAACATGTGTTATCTTCATGTTCTGCTCATATTGGTTCGATAACGACCGATAATGTCCTACGCGGCTTTATGAGAAGACCAACCTAAGCCCTAAGACAAATTCTTGCCAGAAATATTAGATATAGATATTAAATATATTTATACTCCAAATTTCTCACATTTCTACTGATTCAAGCAGAAACGGGAGGTTAATCAATATGGTATATTTTCAGTCTTTCAAGAAGGAAAATATTTTTTTCATGTCAAAAACAATATTACAATTCGCCGAAGTGAATCTCTTTCAAGTACCGAAAAGAAAAAAGAAAAACAAAAAAACATTCTCTTTCTTTAGATTTTCAGCACATTCGTCGTGAAAGCTTCATATAAAAATTGTATTCGACTGAGTGAAACCAACTTTTTAAATCAAATCAATTTAAAAGAATCGGAGGGTAATCTGATGAATCCCTTTCTATCTTTTTTCTGCCAATAGAGATATATCTCGGAATCAACTAAATACCTACGTAGGAAAATGATTAGCATTTGATATACGCCCATGCGCATAAACCAAACGACATTGCTAACTCGGAATGTCATTTAAATAAATTTTAAGCTATAGAATAAGAATAGAAATAAAATCGCTTATAAAAAAAGAAAAATAATCTTCGCCTCGAAATATTCAGACTTACATCTGACTACCCCGTTGGAAGTAAGAACATTGAAAGTGTATCTATTTGAATCTTTTTCAATCTTCAGGATAATCTCTTTCCTTTTGAATCTCAATATTTCTATCTTTCTGTATCTTTCATCTATCTTCGTCAATAGTTTTCTATCCTCCATCTATCCATGCTAATATTTCATTATTCTCCACCTATCCACACTTATCCTTTTCTATCCCTTTCGCAATCTATAGCAGCGCCTAACATTATTAATCCCTAGTTTACTATCCATGTCTATCCCTGGTCTAATCATTTGAATCCTTACTTATCTCTTTTACACGCTTATCTTTTTCTATCTCTCCTTCAGTTTACTACCACGTATATCCATTTCAATCTTTAGCATTCCTATCCATCTCTAACCTTATATAGTCTTTTCAATTACTACATTTCTATCCATGTCTATCCTTAATATAATCATCTTAATCTTTTTCTATTCTTTTTTATAGCATACTATCAAGTCTATCCATTTCAATATTTATCTTTCTATCTATATCTATCCTTGTATAGTCATTTCAATACAAACCTCTCTTATGTTAGCGGTTCTGTAGAATTATCGGCACTATACTATATGGAAACGTGCCAACGTTTTCGATTCTCCCGTGTTAGCGGTCGATCAACTAAGTTGGCCGCTAAAATAAGAGAGGAGTGTACTTTTCTTTCTTAAATTGTATTACGAAGTGTATCCTTTTCAATCACTACATTTCCATCCATTTGTATCCTAATCGAGTCATCTCAATCCTTTTCTATCTTTTTACAATCTACTAGGAAGTCTATCCATTTCAGTATAGGTTAGTGATTATACTGACAAAGAGAGTGAAAGGGATAGAGATGGAGAGCCGCGAAATAAATGAAATTGAATATATAGGTTATGAACTTAACAAAGAGATTGAAAAAGATAGAGTTAGATAAACAAGGGATAGATTGGGGTAGAGCTCTTTTGGATGAGTGATAATGGTTTTTACAACACAAATCCTAAATCCTTCGTTAGCTCAGTGGACTAAGCTAAGGACGGGTTCGCGTCCCCATAGATGCGGATTTTTCAGTGTTACATGTGTTTATAACTAAGGATAAAAGAAGATGGCAAATGGGAGATAGAAAGATATTCAAATTTTTTGGAAAGGATAGAAAAAGATAGAAGATAGAGCCTAGTAAAAACGATGGATACATACAAAGATTGAAAGGATAGAAAATTTCTATCCTTTTCTATCAAAAATGTCTATCCTTTTATATCTTTTTACTTCCAACAGGGAGGGTAAGTCGCGGCGTTCGAAAAAAATCAACTCGCGTATCTCCTTCCATTTGACTCTAACCTCACTCGCGACTTCTTATGCAATCCTTGGGTCTTAACAGGGCGCGCACGACGCAAAATCGCGAGATGGTTTGGGGCTGATACACAGCCAGAAGCTTAGAAACCAAGTAGGCTGAGATTCATGTGCCCTTCTAGAATCATAAAGACATGTCTTTATGATTCTAGACGTCCATGACACGTTCTCTCCTATATTAATTTTATTTTATAATTTAAGGCTGATTCGTTTCTTCTTTTTTTGTTGTGCAATTTTCTCGGAGATCAACACCGTCTGGAACATAAAGAATCATCGATATCCAAGGAGACGTCCAAGGAGATTGCTTGATGCCTTTCGACTCAAGGATTTTAAATATTACCGCCAACTCTCCCTTATCTAGATGATTCATCTTGCCTTTCTGCGTTGGATTATTTTGCCTTGATAAGATGGAAGGATTTTTAATATTGTCGCCAAACTCCATCTTCAGTGATTACTGCCAACACCATCATCTTGTTGATACTTCCTGCGTTCTCTGCGTTGCATCAACATGGCTTGAGAAGGATTCACAATCAATCTCCAGCATGCTAGTGAGACCTCTGTAGTCCAGGCCCGAAGTACTTTATCGTTTGAATTATGTCTTTCATGCAAGAACCATATTATTGCTTGGTGAGCTGAAATTCATTAATTCACAGTACTGTCGGAGCGGAAAGACTTTGTTTCAGTCATCGATTTATATACTTTTGTATTAATATTCGGCAAATAGGCGAGAAATTATATTTGTAGTCTTCCATATTACGCGCCATATGGTGACTTTCTATACTCTCTTGTGTAACTTTCTGACCAATCAGCGTTGACTTTATTCAAAATGGCCGCTTGTCAGATTATATTTATAGAAGTGCGGAGCTTCACTCATTCTCTGTCCGACGGTGATTCTCGAAGCTGCCAAGTAGTCATATTCGTTCGTTATTCTGAGAACTATTTATCTGAACTTTTATACTCTAGGGGTCTAAAGGGTTTGCGTGGTGAGGGAAGAACCCTTTAGGTGGGAGATGCGTGGAAAACGCTTTCTCGGTGTCCGCGCTTCTCTGAGTCCCCGGGAGATGCGTGGGGAACGCTTTCTCGGTTTCCGCGCTTCTCCGAGTCCCCATCACGCGGTATTCGTCGTGTTTAGTAGAAATGGTCTTCACCGCGCTGTCTGAGTGTTTTGAGGCGAAGATTCTTTCTACTTTTCCCTAAATTATTCTATTTTATTTTATTTCTTATTTTCTAACTTATATTTATTTAAATTTATTTCCGAGATAGCAATGTCGTTTGGATCTTTGCGTCTGGGCGTAAATCACGTTTCTTATTCTTTTCTTTTCGGATTGAGCATTAGTTTTAAATATTAGTCATAATAATTGATTTTCGTTGTTGATTTAGATTATTTTCTTGTAAATTTAGAAAAAAACGATTTATTTATGTTTAAAAAATTTTCTGAGAATTGATTTCTTTGTGAATGAAACTCTAACTTTGATTTTTGTTAATTCCGATTATGTGAATAAACCCGTTGTGAATTGTTTTGATATGAGTTTATCTGAGTCATTATTTATTAGAATTAAAAAACCTATAGCGAATTTAACAGGACCACCCCCTCTACCATAATGCATTAAGGGGGTTGGATAAAGCGAACTTGTAAATTTTTTCGGGTGCCCCCCATTTTTATTACGGCCCTGTCATCTTAAACGCATGAGAAAAGATATGGCGAGTTTGAAACACACAATTTGAATGTTTTTTGATAGACACATTACAGACTGTAAATAAAAAAAAAACGCGTTGTAAAAATTTTTTGATGAAAATAAACTTTATTATTACGACACGAATTTCACAACCCGATGCGAAAGAAGAAAGGAATATACTTATAAAATTTTCGTCAACTAGACGATGAAAAATGACAGATGATGCTGTAGGAGGATAAATTACCGACCGAAATTTTCTAGTACAAACAATTACCGCTATCGCCTCGTAAGCGCGCTTCTAAAGCGACTTTTCCTGCCCTTCCACCTCATCATCTGTCATCTTTCATTGTCTGGTTGACGAAAATTTTATAAGTACTAGTGTCACTGCCGGCTGCTACGCGGTCGTCGTCGCGCTACCGTTTCTATGTTCTATGTTCTTTTCTACATTCAATATGCTCAATGCTTTTTTTCTTATTTCGATACTTTTCGAGACAAATTCGAGACTTTTCGATATTCGACTTTGTTCAATTCGAGATTTCAGGTCATGACTTTTTTCTAATAGGATATTCCTTCCTTTTTCCGCATCGGGTCGTGAAATTTGCATCGTAATAATAAAGTTAATTTCCGTCAAAAAATGTTTACATCGCGTTTTATGTGATTTACAGTTTGTGTTGTGTCTATAAAAAAACATTCAAGTTGTATGTTCCACACTCACCTTCTCTTTTTCTCGGTATTTCTTCCTTCTACTACATCGACTTCCCCTACCCCCCTACCTCATCACCTGTCATCTTACATCGTCTAGTTGGCGAAAATTTTATAAGTATATTTCTTTCTTCTTCCGCATCGTGTCGTGAAATTCGCGTCGTAATAATAAAGTTTATTTCCTTCAAAAATTTTTTACAACGCGTTTATTTTATTTACAGTCTGGGTTGTATCTATAAAAAACATTTAAGTTGTGTATTTCAAACTCGCCATATCTTTTCTCGGTACGTAGACTGGAAATAATTTTAAGCTGTTTCAGCATGAAGGGTTCACGTTGTCATTTTCGAGTTGATTCAGCTCGAAGTCAAGGTAGTTTCTACGTTGAGATACCGAGCTGAAGCAGTGTCTCTAAATCGAGCTCATGCTTTCTCCCTCTAGCAAGTAACGAACCTCTTGATAGAGAAAGAAAGCATGAGCTCGTGGGTCTTATGGTGGGGGCCGAAAATCCCACGATCTGCAGACACTTCTTCAGCTCGGTATTTCAACGTAGAAACTACCTTGGCCTCAAGCTAAAACAGCAGTGAAAACTTGACTTGTATCTGTCAAGCTGAGTAACTTTTGATTCAGAGCTGAATCAACTCAATATTTTTCCCAGTATGTAGATTGGTCCATAGTTCCACTTGGCCATAATCTCAATTGGCCACAAAAACACTAAATTCGGACACCTCGGTGTAGGTGGATACTAGATAGCAATGCGCTTTAGAAAAAATCTTAAAGAATTTAACCAATTAAAACGCTGCCATTTTCGCCAACCTAACTCCCGCCTAGTCTTTACTTTAACAGAGTTTTAAAACTTTAGTAATATATGGTAACTTTTAGGGATTTTGTGGCCAATTGAGATTATGCCCAACCGGAACTATGGGCCAATCTATACCTACCCCTTTCTTTTCGGTTCACTTGCTTTCAGGAATAACATCTCTCTTTTCTTAAATTATCTTATCTTATCATAATTGAATTCGTTGACCAAGAAAGTCCTAATTCAATTCTTTAATCGGTTGGCCAAGAAAACCCTGATTAAATTAAAGTCTTTTAGTTGGTTGGCCAAGAAAGCCCTAATTGTTTCTTATCTTTAAATAATTTTTTTTATTTCGTTTCACTGATCCAAGAAAGATCTGGCGCCCAGGCAAAATATCTTATTTTATACCATAAATCTTGAAATTTAGTGCCGAAGGTATATTATTATTCTCGCTCAACTACCTAAAAATAATAATATTACACACTATATCCCGGGAAGCTATCTGCCGAAAATTTCTCACTTCTGACCTAAAGGCTAAAGATTTTTACTTACAACAGGCATTCCGTCGTCAGCCCTCGCTTTACCCCCTGACTGACTATGCGACCTTAAATTCTGCTCTCATGATTAGCTATCTGTCGTAAGTTTACTGTACTCCGTGATCTACGTTCTCTGTACTCAGCGACTAACGCCTAATGCATTACACTATCATAGTGATAGCCTGTACCACTGTGGAGAAATTAAATAAACAAACAACAGTAATCGGAGCCAGCTAGTAGAAGTATTTTAAAACTGGGCCACACGGAAAAAAGTGTATGATTGTGACAATCACAGAAATAGTAAAATATGGTATAACTAATAATTTTCGGTTGACATAACTGCGATTATGGTCAGCTTCAAGCGCTTGATAGCGCACCGTCCACTGTGAGTGTTCGCCGCCGCGTGCCATGCCAGATAGAAAATTCGGGGTATACAGTGCACTATCCAGCGCTAGAAGGTGACCCGACTGTAAACAACTAGCTGTTTATTAAAAAGTATCCAACGGTCCACTCTGAAATTTTTATGAGATATTCTCAAAACTATAATGAATATTTTAATCCTGGAAAAAAAGATTTTAAACATGTCCATTCTCCGTAAATGCCATTTATTTAAAACAATTGCATATTTCTTATGTAAAAAAAAAGGAATGTTTTTTTCCTTCATCGCTATTTATAAAGTGTAGGTAATCGTCGAATTTACCTGAAAATTTCATTGTTTTCTAGGAAATAATTTACGAACTGGAAGATTTTTAAAAATACCTACTTTCTTCTACTCCAGATATTTGAACGCTTGTAACTTGAAAAGTTTGCATATCATATTGAAATAAAAAATACGTGTCTATTTGTTTTGTATCTATAACACGAAAAAAAATATTCGAGGCGATTTCATTTTTCAGTTCTAAATATGATATGGAATGACCCATATAATACCGCCAGATCTACAGAATCGCTAACACGAGTGTCGGTATCATGAAAGAGACGTCTAATTGAAAAAAAATTCACTTAGTTCAAATAGAAATTCTGGGAAATAGAAATTCCTATAAACTTTTATTCGATCAAATAGATTTTGATAAAATTAAGATTCGCTAATATTGTATAGAATTTAAGCTCATTTTTACTTTTATAAATTGATATAAATTATTTATTAATATTTTCATTATAATAATATATATTTTACGTTACTTTGCACGAGAGAGTAAGAGGTGATCAACGATAATAAAATTATATTTTGATATATTTTGAAAATTATTATCCAATTTATCACCTTTTTTGGTTTAATTATATCAACCTCTAGCTTTTATTGAAAAAAATTAATAATTTCAGTCTTTATTATACAAATAATAAGTTAAAAATATCTTTTGTAATAAGTGTCCATCTATGGGCATTAGCTGTCCACTTTATTGGTGATTTTGTCCATCTTCTTGGGTTTTCGCTTTTTTTTTAAATTTTCCTTCTTTGTTAATTACTGCGAAAATTAAAATACATTTAGTTATTTTTTCTAGTTAATTACATATTTTTACATAAATATAATTTATTTAATTATAACTTATTTATATTTTACTATATTTTTTTTTTAAAGGAACATGAGAATTTGCTTAACCGCCTATCTATTGGGGTATTTATCCTATTCAAAATACATATATTATGTTCCTCTCGCATTTGAAATTCTGTATGTCTTGTTACAAATTCTATTTAGCTTCTTATGTATACTCTTCTAAAATATATATGTACATGGATTACATGCGGCAACCGAGATTAATTCCAAGTTTCTGAATCACGTACATCGTACAATAAAGTGCTATAAATTTCGAGTATTTCTGCTACAAGACACGTGAAATTCTGTTGATTATGTTTGCGATTATATTGTATGCATGTAAATGGTTACAATCAGAATCTCTCTAAATTCCTTAGTCATTTGAAACCTCTTAAAATCCATTAAAATCTATTTAAATCCAATAGAATCCCTAAAAGTAGAAACCCATTCAAATCTCCTGAAGTTCCTCGAAATCACTTGTAATTTTTTTAAATCTCGAGAAATCTCTAGATAATTCTTAAATTCTTATTTGAATTCTCTTCAAATATCTTAAAATCTTTTCAAATCCCGTGAAATGCTTGGAAATATTTTGAAATTCATTAAAATATTTCGAGGTTCCTTATATTTCCATAAAATGTCTTGAAATCTATTGAAATAATGTTAAATATCAGATAAACCCTAAATTCTTTTGAATTCTTTGAAATTCTTCAAAATATCTTGAAATATCTGAAAATATTTATAAATTCTTTAAAACCTCTCGAAATCCCTTAAATTTCCTTAAAGGGTTTATCCACTTTAGAATTTTCAAAAAATCGATTTTTTTATTGCATTTTTTGAAAGTATATATATCTGAAAATATCATACTAAAATTTCGTAAAGATCTGAGCAGCCTAAGTGTACTTTTAGGCGCTATTTACGTGGCTACCCGAGCTAATATTATATAATATAATATTATATAATTATTATATATATACTATATATTATATAATTAGCACAGACAGGCTATTTTGGATGAAAACGAGCATTATGAAGAAACTGAAGGCATAATGTACGGTGCAGGCATCGCTGATTAAGGCCAGGTAAGATTCTTTTACGATTTTTTGTTGAAAAAAAATTTAAACGCATTTTTCTCGAAACAATGTTTTTGGACGGCTTGTTGATAAAATCTCTGAAGCTACTTAACCGATCCTTACCAAAATTTTACCACTTATTCTTTATGAGTATAACTATAGCGCATATCATACGATTTTTGAAATTTTGATTTGAACTATTTTTTTTCGCAAGAAAAGGTGAAAAAATACGTGTTTTTCCTTACTTTTCGAAAAATGTCCGCCATTTTGTTAATTTTGAAAAAAATAAAAAATCGTATGATATGCGCCATAGCCATTTATCTGCTGAATCTAAAACCGTTTCATTTTTTTGTTTCAGACCCTCCGTCCCAGAGAAAACATCAACAGCGTACACTCTCCTTTTTTTTTTGATCTTCTTTCAGCCATCATTTTTATTTACCAATATTCACTAAAATGAATTTAAAAAAAATTTTCATGTATTGCTAAAATGCATTTTTTGTATGTAACATCTTATGTACCAATATCTTTAATTTAAAATTATGAAAAAAATTCTTGCAAATAGCAGCAAATAGCCTTATTTTTTCGCGTCTAAAGTGGGTAGACCCCTTAGTCTAACTGAAAATCTTATGAAATCATGTTAAGGGCATGTGTTACTTACCATATGAGCCAATTTAGATAACCCCGTTATTTTGAAAAATTAAAAAAACGGGGTTTTCTAAATTGGCTCATATGCTAAATAAAACATGCCCTTAAATCTCTTGAAATCATTTAGAATGCTTTAAATTTTTTAGAAATCGATTACAATCTCTTGAAGTTCGTTACTTGAAATCTAATAAAATTTCCGGAAATCGCTATATATAATTCCTTAATTTTTATTACACATGAGAATTAAGAAGATGATTAAACAATGAATTTATAAACTAGAATTAAATTAAATGATAGGAAAACGTTTAATAAAAACACATCACTTTAGGGAAAAAGCCTACGAGAGGCATAAAAACCCTTTTATTGAAAATAAACAGTTGATTGATTTTTCTCGCGGAATAATCCACATCACATGAATTATCTTATTTTAAATGATGAAAACAAAGAATCAAGAATGAAAATTGAACACAAAGAAAACACGAGAACCGGTGTTGGCATCACACACGTGTCGGGTTTGATTTTTATATTGATTGTTGATCCGACTAGGGATCTCCGATCGAACTGAGCGAACGGTTTCCGAACTCTTAGATGAGAACAGGCAAAGGGACGCACAGTGGCTTGATATTTTTTAACTAGAGCATGAGAGCTCTGTATCCAACGATTGATCAAGATAAACTCTGTTAGGTGCCAACGCTGCTCATGCGTAGGAGCATTTCTTTGTCCTTATCTACTATTCAAAGAGTTTGAATTTGCGCATAGATTTGATACTATAAAGCCCGGTTTACAACGAAGCATTGTGACGACGAAACAGAAACAATCATTATTTCATTTAGTTTCTAGTGCTAAATTTTTTTCATCTTAAGACGTACATCACTTTTTGTGAAAATTACTTTAATAAGAAGATCCATTTTTTTTTGTTTTTCTTATGTGTAGACTGAATTTGAACTTAGTAATAACTATAAGCCTGTTATTCTTGTATTTCTGATAAATTTTTGTGAAGGAAAATTTATGCCTATGTACTTTAGTAGGTTGTCTTAGTTTTTTATAACTACTAGTTTTTATGATACAATTTTTTTTAATAAACCATAATTTGTTTTCGTATTAAAAATATGTACATTTAAAAAAAAGTTTATTTCATTGTCATTCATCTCTTCCCAAGATGTCTAAACACAAATCAAGTCCTGTACCATTAAAAGTCTATGTTTATTCAAGTTTATTGATTAAGAGGACGATGGCAGTCCTGACACTGCGACAAAAAAAATCGAAGAAATTGATTTCTCACGCAAGGATTGTGTGTTTTAATGTGATGATGCACAAGAAATGGTAACCGTGTTTATGGAACCACCGTATACTCCAAATAGTCACAAGTTGTTTGAAGATATGATCAAACAAGCTCTATCACCTTATGATTAGCCCACCTATCCTATTATAAGACATGCTGCAACTTATACAAAAGTGCAAACTAGATTTAAGATTTCTGAAAAGGAAAAATATGTTTATACTACTGGTGGTGAAACCTGCAGTGCCTAACTTGAATGATAAAGTTGAAAAACTGAATACAGGTAAAGACGAATATTCTGGTGATTCAGTAACCAACCCTTATTTCTGGGATTTTGGCATATTCGCGTATCCTCGACAGGCTCTAAATTTGTATAATCATCGAAACTATTTCTCCAATGCAAATAAATAAATGAAAATTCAATATAAAATTGGATAAATGAAAATAGAAATTGTGAAGATTGAGTAAGGTGATTAAAAATAAAAATTACAAATGTACACAAGGGTTTAAATCAAATATCAACAATCACATTTATTCTCCTAAACAATTATACTTAAAGATAAACAAAGAAACCGTTAGGAATCAATCAATAGTTGACAAACCATAGCAAAAATAAAATTTAAACTAACCGATCAGATAAATTCAAATATAATTGACGACTTTACGAACGAAATCATCAGAACGAGTGTAAAACAATTTCTAAAAAAATAAGGAGCTTTCAAATAAATAAGCAAAGACAGATATAAATAATTGTTATAAATCACGATTCGAAGAAGAATAAGCAGGAAGATTAATCGATAATGAAAAACATCATAATCACGGATCAAAAGTAAATCTAAAACGGTGATCAGAAAAAGCCATACACCATCAAGGGATCAATAAATAAAATAGAGTGCAATTGGCGCAGCATATATAAAATACTAGGCCCTCAGAAGAACATAAATTAGAGGTGATGACCATAACGATACTCATAAATGCAGACATAACGATGGATGAGATTTGTAGGTGAATCAGAATTATCACAAAAAGTCGTGGATCTCAGCGTCAATAAACGGCCATCGAAACGTCATCGAACGTCCTCAGTCACTCGCCCATCACGAAATTCCTTCATTATTCAGGGAAAAGACTAAAAGAAGTTTAACCCTTCAGAATCCCTTTGAGCTCGAGAGAGTGCCGCAAAAAGGTGCTCAATGGTCAAGCGAGCAATCAATCGGTATTTGATTTCCACAATCGTACCAGCTCGCTTGTGACCAAGCTTTTCCCTGCTTTCCATTATTTAGATCAAATTATACATATCGATTGGTTTTCCGATTACGCGTCACACATTGCAAGATGTCATGGCATTTAAAAAAGGCGCACAAATTAAATACACCGCTTCAATTCTGAGCATGAACCAGAAGAAGAAAATTACCTTCAACAGTTCCTCCACCAAAAAAAAAGTCACGAGTAAATCCTCAAAAAGTTCAGCAATCTTCATTGTATATTAATAACGTACCCAAAAATTCTAAAGAATGTGCAAGTCAGCTTGCAAGTCAGAAAACTCCCAAAAAGAAAATCTAAGAAAAAAGAAGAGAACAATGTAGAGCAGTTCCTTCTACATCATTTGAGCAAACTCCTTTTTTGAGACTTGAGAAACAAGGGATCCAAGTTAAAAAACTGAATAAGCTTTTAATTTTGGCAAATAAAAATTTTGTTAAACTCCAAGAAGTTCTGGAAAATCAACGAATTTTTTCTGCTAAACTAGAAGGGACTATTCAAAATCAAGCATCTTCTGATTTTCATTCATATTATAATATGCAGCTTCCACTTCAAAATTACGTCGACTTTCAAAAATTCGATCAGAATTTAATGCTGATCAAGAATTTCGAGATGCTTTCGTATGTTTAATTATTAAATAAATATTTCACTGCAGTCCCATTACTTCAGTTTTTCTAGCATTAATTTATAAAAATTTACTTATAATTACGTATTAAATCATTTTTATTATACTACTCTTTTTAGATGGCTTCACTCGTTCGATAGAATGATCCCGGTCGAAAAAACTGTAGGCAAACATGTTTTTAAACACACACGGATGTATGAGTGTATGCGAGCTGAAGTGACCCTAAACCACAAGGAACCAATTACTAATTTGTCAATTAGTGAAAATTATTTATTACGTGAGCTGGGAACTGTTCTCCCAAACGTAAAGGATTGGGATGGTGGGCGAATTCAAAGATATCGTTGTATCTAATTTTCGACTTTAATTATACTTTATATTTCATCCATTTTTCGTATGTAAAATATTTTATTAAATATAATTCTGTTCGGTAAAAATAAAATGTTGACTTTTTAAATATTTCGGATAGAATATAATTAATTAAAACTTATATAAAAAGTAATAAAATAGGCGTCACTATTACTGAGACTAAGATTACGATTACTGGTACATTTACCTTAATTATAAAATTCAATAATTAAATTAAAACAGTAAAAAATGTTATTTGAAAAACTATATCCATCGTATCTTTCGACATTGTTAAATTGGTAAAAAAAATTTAAATAACAATGGTTTTAAAGATGCAATGAAGATATATTATTTAAAGTACACATACAAATATAGGAAAACTGGTTCGGACCCTGTCAAATACGAATCTGAATTTCTTCACGGGTGGAGAATTGGAAATATATGTCGTCCGACTCATCACTTCCCACAGCACCGAAAGACGGTCGAGTGGACAAAATATCACATAAGATAGCACAATTAATCCTTTCTAGGTGAAAAATCTCCTAAGTTAAACCACTTAGGAATATAAGTAACAACGACTTTAGAACTTAGAAAGAATCGCGAGTCCGGTATGAGTTAGATAGGGGTCTAAGGAATTTTATGCGATTTCTCTGCTTGAGAGCTAAAACCGAACTCGAATTCATTAATTGAATTATATTATATGCCCAATATTCAAAACAGACTCTCTGAAACAATAATGATGACTGCGTGGGAAAAAGATACGGGCCGGTACGAAAATCCCAAGAGTAATAAAACTCGTCCACATCAGGTAAACATTTTTCAATTTAATTAATTCTGGCGAGGCCAATTGAACCCAAAAATAATAGATTCGAAGAAATTAGAAAAATAATATTAAATAATAGAGAATTTCCAATTCTAATAATCGAAAAATGAATGTCTTTATGAAACTCTGACATTAAATTACAAACAATGCAGGTTTGAGTACCAACGCGTTTTTTAATTACATACTTTACATGAAAGTAAATAGTTATAATTAGCTCGTTAGCATAAATTACTACCCTTTTGCATGCAAATATTCGCGGTGCATCAATTACTGTATGTTAAGAGTTCTCCATTCCTTCCCAGTTAAGAAAATAAATAAATGCTTCAAGAGATTCCAAATTATTAGAAGGAATTGAAAACAATTTTCAGATTTATTTTTGCGTTATATGTTGAAAATTTTGTAATATTACATCAAATTTCATAATGGGGACTCTGGTAAGTTTTTTTAGGCTTTTTGTGGGATCTTTTTTATATGAAAATAAAATGTAATCATTTCAAAATTTTGATATGTTATTATTTACATCTAAAACTGTAAAAAATTTTCTTTTTATTAACAATACTTTTTTGTTTTATTTTTACGTACAATGTGAGAATTAAAAAAAAATATGTGTCTTGATCCGCTGTTTGCGGCACTTTAGGACATTCAGCTTGTCATTTGGGTAGGAACTAGAATTTTTCATTTTGAGTGAAAAATAACAAAATGGTGGACTTCTACAAAAAGTTACACTATTTTTTTCGAAAATCGGGCATAGCATCCGAAAATAATGAACGGAAAAAAAATATATTACATCCTGCTATAACCAACGATGCTAATGTTTCGAACAACGTGTTAAAACTTCAGTCTAATCGGCTTAATAGAATATTTTTAATTAGTCACACAGACCAAAAGAACGTTGTTTTGAGAAAAAAGCGTTTAAAGTTGAGGCTCCGAATGCAATAAAGGTATATAAAATTTTCTCGTGCGAAACTATGTCCTCTGAAGGCTCAGTTCATCATTTTTTTTGGAATTTGTAAATGAAATTTTCGTGGAATAAGCAATAAGAATTGAAAAATTAATTTTTAAAAACTTGTTTATAATTTTTTTCTGATACTCGTCGTGAATCGGACTTTTGTAACTTCGAGCATTTTGTTTATCGAGGGAAGTTTGAGCAAGAAAAAACTCCTCGCAACAAACATGTGGAGAAAAGTCTTTTGAAAATTTTCAGATAAAAATATTTAATTGTTTATGTTTAATATTTAGTAGTTATGATTTTAGTTCATTTCAACGCTGGAATTTTCGATAAGAATGAAGTGCGATTTTTGGTCTTTGATTCGTATGAAATTTCTATAAATATAGGGTAAAAATCCCTAAAAAGAGAAAAGAAACTTCCTTTATGCGCTTTTAAATAGATTGCGTTAATTTAATCAAGCAGGAACTTCCTTCAAATCGTTTGAATTGATGAAAGATAGCGTCAGTTCTCTGTGGGTAGGAAATTTATTCGTGAATCTATTTCGAGCGAAAGAACTTTTTTTTACATCCGATAGAAGTTTCCGGAGTAATGATGAACTGAATTTCATCGAGTTGCCGCCGAACTTTATCGACCCGAGTTTTCCCCTCCAATCTGAACTTATCATCATTAGTGCAAGAAGCCGGTCGTTATTTACGACATCATTTACGATGCTGGTGGTAAATTACTTCCACAAGTATCGTCAATTTATGTATGCCACGCGCAGAAAACGACTCGATGAAATCTATGCTTGAAACTGATTTTATCTGTACTTTTGTAATATTTAATATTTTACGAGAACACTTGAGAGAAAATTATGTACATAAATATAACAATCTTACTATATAATTCCGTTTTTTTATGCATTCGCTGCATGAAGTTGATTTGCAGTGATGCTTTTATATTTTCCCGTTTTTTTTAGAGATTACTGTTAATCAATGACACTTATTCTCATGTTGATGTTTCAAAAATTATTTAAAATTGAGGCATTTCATATAACTATGAAAATGTAAATGTATATAATAATGATCAATTTTCATAGTAATTAACTTGCTCTGATTCAAAAGCAATTTTCACTGAAAACACTATAAAACGGTTATAATTTTACTTCTATGTCTCGTTAAATCCAATGAAATTCCTTAAAATACCAATCGAGAAACCTCTTTAAATTTCGTAAAATACATTGAAATTCCTTAAAATGTATACATAACTCTAAAGAGGTATCACAATAAACTAAATAAATGAAATAGAAAATAGTTGTGAAATTTTGCAATTACGATTGCAATTTAGAAACTCCAAAGGATTATTATTTGAATTAAAAAAAGATTCAAAATTTCGATTGAAATGAACAAATAGGGGAAAGTCCTACAGTACCGTCATATGTATATATTTCAACAAACTTCTTGAACCCAAATTTTACATAATTTACCAATACATAGTAGGTTTTACTTTATTTTAACTTATCCGCAAAATTTTAGAAATCAGTCTTTAGACTTTACACATCCACGATATGAAATACTATTCTTTGCACCGAGAGCTAACCAGTCGCGACAGGTTAGCCGCGAGCGTGATAGCCTACTCGTGATCATGTAGTAAACAAAGGGCAAAGACTTTGTCAACGTCATTTCTTATACAATTTTGGAAATGACAACTGGCCGGTACTGTAGGACTTTCCCTAAGGTTATTTGAATGGGTCTCAAACAAATTGAGATTATGATTGACCTCGAATTCATTTGGGTTGAAACTTCGGATTCGTTCGGTTTGAAATCAGTTCTATGGATGAGCCACGGATTTATTCGAATTCAAAGGTGAGAATCATTCGGAAGGAAAATTTGGATCGGATTGACTCGGATTCAGAATTCGCATTGAGTAGGAATACTTTGGACAGCTGAGATTGGATTTATATCCGAAGCTTTCGTCGGAGTAATTTAACCTACAATCAGCTTTTCCCCACTTTGTTCTACACTTTCGGAAAAAGAAATTGTGGAACACATGTACGAAAGTTGTCTAAATCATAGGGGTGTTAGAAAAAGAATCGTGTATGACTCGGGGCCGACATTTCTGCTTCTAGGGTGAAGGAATTTTTTTCAAGACTAGATATAAGAACAGAAAGATCTCTCCCTAGTTATACAATATACTATATAATCTTTCGAGTTTCTACTGGATTGTAAATGCTGTTTTTTAGCATTTTTTTTTATAAAAGATTCGTAAAAATTTTTAAAAATTTTTATTTTCGTAACCTTTATGAGATATAAAGTTATTATCATTATTATTATTACTTTTATTATTATTATTATTATTATTGTTCAAAAATTGTTTCCTCATAGACGAAGCTTTGTAGTGATGACATAATCCAGTTTTCATAAAAAGATTTTTTTGAACATATTTCAAGGAGAATATATCTAATATGATGTCCTGAAAAATTATCCGGATGCGTATATATATATATATATATATATATATATATATTCCTGTTGTGTTTGTATGTACAGGACGAGTTGAAATTTTCATTGTTTTTGGTTTTTTGGTCAAGTTGGGTTTTTAGGATGTTCGGGTTGGGATTTAGGATGGTTTGAATTTTCGAAAAAGGACATTGTACATTCTGGGTAGGTTAGAGTTTTTTGATCAAATTTGGTTTTTTCGATGTTCCAAGCCAAGTCGGATTTTCAAGTCGGGTAGATATTTCAAATCTTTTCAGGTTTTTTGTATGTTCGACCGGGTTGTTGAGCTTTTGTCATTCTTTCTCAAACTCTACACAGAAAAAATTAGTCATCGAAACTGTCCTTGACTGTCGTCGACTTTAGAATACGTCAAAAGTTTTCAAATATTTCATAAACTTTTTTTTTAAATCTCATGAAGTATTTTGAAACTTTGGACGATAGCACCTGGAGAACACTGGATCCTCGGAGAATGAACCTAACGATGATGACAGGTCCGAAAGATCTTCGATGATCCGCCCAACTGTCAATCTCGAGTACAAATTTTGCTGTGGCCCCATTCGGATCCAGATCAGGAATATAAAAACAATTCCTTGGAAGAATTCAGTGCTCTCAAACGGAGCTCCCTGCGTGCGCAGTGTGTGTTGGTTTCGCGCTGGAGAAACTCTGAAATTTTTTGTAATCTGGCGCGCGATTCAAAATTGAATTAAATTAATTCGATTTTGAATGGCGCGCATAAAATTTTAAGCAATGGGAGAAATTCTCCACCGGTAAGTGAAAATAATGCACGCGCAGGTAGCCCAGTTTGTGAGCACCGGAAAAACATTAAATAAGTGCACATGGTCGCAGTTGTCAATGCTCTCAAATGGGGTTGCCTGCACGCGCATTGTTTTGGCTTACCGCTGAAGAAATTCTTCCATTGGTCCATTTAATTCGATTTTGAATCACGCGCCAGATTACAGTCAATTGCAGAATTTCTCCAGCTGGTAGCCAACACGTGCTGCGCGCGCAAGTAGCCCCGTTTGAGAGCACTGGCAGTTGTCCCCTTCCTATTCATGGAAAGTGTGCGAGTGTGAAAGTTTTTAAAATTGACGATCAAATTAATTATAATACATTTTAAATACTAAGAAATAATTCTCGATGGCACAAATCTCTTCAATGCTTATCTCTCTATTTAAATACCGAGAACCACCAATTAATATTTCATTTATTTGGCTGAAAATAAGAAACCCCTAATTCCGAGAATAGGTTGGCCGGCCCATTCTCGAATATGGAAATTCAGATTTCCAAGCCTTCTAAATAATGAAAAAAACGATGGTCGTAAAATTGGTGTATATCAATCAATCTCCTTGGAATCATAATAATTTCAAATGCCAAAAGAACAATCCAGATAACATCTTTAAAAAGTATAGTTAAGGAAAAAATGATAAGAGACTTGTTTTAGTAGTAAAAGTTGATATAAAATATAGGGGTGTACAAAAATCGAACTCGTCAGACAATTTCTCTAGTCTGGTCTGTGAACTGAGAAACTCTACCCCAAAGTTTCGGGTCAGGATTCTCACAAAGCTTAACAATTTTAGTCGACCTGATGAAAAAAAGTTTTGATTGAGGTTTGTCTCTTATAGATTCGAACGGCATATTGCCTTAAAAATCGCTGAATAACGTTTAATTGCTTCTAATAATTTTCATTTTATAAAAGGATAATTCCATATCACATTTACATCAGTGGTACATCGATTTTCATTAAGAAAACCAATAAAGGTATACATCCATTAGTTTCGGCTTGGTTCCTACCATGACTTTCATTTACCATTTCCTTTTCCTCAAGGAATTTTATTCAAGATATCCGGAAATCCATGTGAGAGTTTGTTGAAAATGATAAAAGTGAACAAAAAAATTTCCTGTAAGAAATAACAAAAATGGTAAAAGAAGATAAACTTTAAAGGTTAAGTTACAAAAATATCAATTTGATAAATACCTACTATCAAAGTCCAGATATTTTTCTAGGTATATGTTGTAACTTTTTATTATTTTTATATGAAATTAGAAAAAAAAATCTGCCCGCTTACGCGGGCACATTCTTATACACACGGCGCGCTTGCGCCCTTCGGGACGCTTGCACCCTTCGGGCGCTTGTGTCGCGATGTTTGCACCTATTTGTTTTTAAATTACTACAAAATGGAATATAATGCAAACGAATGCTAATTTACTTAAGTTTCTATCGACCTTAAGGAGCACATTCTCATCAGGGCACTCGCGCTCGGCTTTGTTTAACAATATTTTTCGTGATTAAAACGAAAACTACTCATCCTGTTGAAAAATGGTTCAAGGGGAACTTCTAGATCTTTTTAAGGCCAATAATTATGTTTCTTATCATTTTCTCTGTATCTCGCGTTATTTGGCTCAAAATTTGAATTTTAGATTTTTTAAGGAAATTCAAAAAGCTATTACACCTATCATATAGGGTGTTCAAAAAGAAACATTTGTCATCTTTAGACTTTTTTTCATATCGTGCGTTGCTTGGCTTTTAATTAAAATTTTATTTTATTTTTTTTTTGATTTTCAAAATGTTATAAGTCTATCAATTTTTTTTTTATCCAAAAAAGTCATTAAGAAAAATTGTTCGTCTTTTTGAGTACTATGAACATCCGTCATTAGAATTTTTAAATTAAAAAAAAAGTTGTTTCAAAAATTTTCAAAATGCTCCAACTTTTAAAATTTTTTATCCAAAATGGCTGACCAACGAATTTGACCTTCATTTTAGGACACTAAAAGAGTATAACAAAGGACAATCCAATCGATCAATTCTTTCGAAAGTTATCGTGCTAACAAACTAAAATCTACAGACAGACAGACAGACGGACAGACCGACACATTCGTAAAAACATGTTTTTCGGGTTCAGGGGGTCCCAAAACGTGGACATTTGATGAAAACTGGGGGGGTCAAATTTTACACAAATCTAATACATTCTCTCTGATGAGAATGTAAAAATTTTCTTACTATTTTACAAATTTTTCGATAAGTAATTGTTCAAAAATAGATTTTGCACAATCTTGAAAATATTCTATCACATTTGAGAATGTGAATGTCGACAATAAGAATTATGAATGTGTAATGGATAGGATGAGAAGGAAGGTAAGATAGAAGAAAAACTTTCAAAAATAATTTTTATACAGGGTGTCCCACCACCTATGAACAAGTCGGTACTGGGTGATAGAGGACAAAAAAAGAAACAGAAAAGTCCTTTGGCAAAATTTGATCCAGGCCTTAATTTGGGCACAGTAAAGCTTCAAAATTGGGCATAATGAACCAATCAGGAGCGAGATTTGGCAACTAATTGAGTCTCACCAACAGGCACACTATCGAACTCTTGAAACACAAACAAATGGTTGCTAAATCTCGCTCCTGATTGGTTCAATATGCTCAACTTTGAAGTTTTACTGTGCCCAAACTAAGGCCCGGGTCAAATTTTCTCAAAGGACTTTTCTGTTTCTTTTTTTGTCCTCTATCACCGAGTACCGGCTTGTTCATAGGTGGTAGGACACCCTGTATAAGAACAATAACATTTTATATTATAAGAATACTCGCATTAAAAGTAATAGAATAAAGGGAGAAGAAAGCAAATAAGGAATCAGGTACAAAATAAAATGAAATTCTAGGTATTTAATATATCTAAAAATTACTGCCAAATTATAATTACTACAATGTTATAGAAATGAAGAAAGAATATTTTTTTATTTTCATATACATATAACTTATATCTGTGAATTCGATCTCAGGTATTCAATATATGTATGTATAATCCAGATTACTTCTAGTTTTGTTTCTTTTGACATCTTTCAAAATCACTTAAAAACTATCTAATTCGCCAATCATGAGCATTTCAATATATATTTTTTATTTTTAATCTATAATTCTTCTTTCTCTAATCATTTTCAATTCAAGTTAGCACAAATTGAAGGTTTTTCATTGGTAATAAATAAATTGTTCAATGGTTAATTTTTTATTTTTATTACATAATTTGAAATTTTTATTGGATAAAGTGTGTTGTATTGCATAACATTTTAAGCTCAGGATATATGTCAGGAAAAGTATATTTTTATTAACTTGCGGAAAAATGCAGTGTATTTTAGATCACTTTACAGTGACCTCAACCTTCCATTATTAAAGTTGCCTGCTATACTGACATATCACTGTGAAGGAGTACGGATCGATACATATTTATAGGATACCTATATTAACTATATCCAATTGGCTGAGTGGAACAAATGCGAAGGGTTCATAGGAAAAGGGGTCTAAAATCACAATCTGCCTGCTTTTAGAACGAAGGTTGACACTGCACTGCGATGTAATGAATTTGCATTGATGGTTCAGTTTAGAGTTAGAAACATGACTGATAAAACATCTATAACTTTTTTTATTTAAACATTCATTCAATTACAGAGGAACTTTGTCTACAAAAATGACCACACCGATAAAATGTGAAATCTTTAATAAATCAATAGGAAAACAAGATAAAAATAGATTCAAAAGATTTAAAAATATTTCCGAGAAATGCTTCACAATATTTTCAAACAAAGTTTTGCAAAGTCCCTCGAAATTCCTTAAAATCTATAGAAAATCTACAAATGTGTCAAAATATCATTAATTTCTTTTAAAATCTTTCAAGTTCTTGAAAATGCTGAAACTTTTTTCCATTCTTTTTAAACTCTTAGGGATTCCTCATAATCACATGAAATTTTTTTTTATCATACTTGCATTGAAATAGTAATTTTCGATACAAGAGGCCAAGCTGGCGTTTTGATCAGTGCAAATGTGAAGGCTCCGCGTGAACCCGAGACGAGGCTTATTAGTGAGACGCATCCGAGCCTCAGGTTCACGTGGCCCTTTGACACACGAGCAGCGACCAAATCGCCCGCTTTGCCTCTTGTATCGAATACTATTTTTCTTTAAGCTGTATCCATATATTCTTCTGCTTCTGTCGCGCTATATTTAGTGCCAACTTCGGATGTACAGGTATAAAAGTTCATAGGTAACTAGGAAATATATCCGCCCCTTTTTTTGAGCAGAGTTTCCAGTTTTATTTAATAAAATATGTATTTTTCCCGGGCCAGATTACGATCACAATCAATCGGCTCTAGACAGTGGACACTTGTGCTCAGAAATACCGGCAGTTATATTTCCTAGTTACCTAGAAAAATTTAATTCCAAATCTTCGATGTCACTGCTATTATTTCGGATTTCATTCCCAAACGAGTCTACACGAAGAAAACTGTTTAGTAGATCTCATTGTAGAATACTATATATTATGGACAGACTAAGCTAGCGGTTGGATGTTACCCATCCAGTAGTAAGAATAACTACTGTATGGTTAAATCTACTTAGTAAATCCAACCGCTAGCTTAGTCTGTCCATAATATATAGTATTCTACAATGAGATCTACTAAACAGTTTTCTCCTTGTAACTTTTCAGATCCAGGATGAAAATTTAATAAATGATTCATACGCATATATTTCAATCAAAGGTCAAATAGTAAGAATAAGTTAGTAGACAATTATGGAAAGAATCTCTATGCCGCCTAGTAGATGATTCTATACAAAGTATAAAGCATGCACGGACTTCATACTGCGATTCATACGCGAGCCGCACTGGACGGTGTTCTGGTTCAGTCTAGTAGTCAGTTCCATACTACACTGAAACAGTTTTGTTTGAAATAGAAAAAAAAAACAAACGCATATCACAAGCTTTGAAGGTCTTGGCCTTCAAACAACCGAAAACACATTCTATCATACTTGGAAACCGAATATACTTAGAAATTACATACATGAATAATGTTAAACTTAATATTATTATAAAACTGAAACTGAATAATCGGATTAGAAGAAAACGAAGCGCTTGCGGGAATCGAACGCGGTTCTCCGGGGCAGCAGGCGGGTGGCTTTCCATATACCTACAGAGGATTATGAGAATCGAATTGGAAAAGTCCAATGTAGTAAACACATTAGCTTATGTATCGTCTTCTGGAAGTATACGACGACTACTAGACGTTTTGAAACATGCGCAAAATGATACTTAGAGACTCTACAATTTATTCTCTGACGTATTTTTTTACCAATCCCATTGTAACTACACATAATAATAAGCTTTTATTTTGTAATTCCCATTGCCCTAATTATTCTTCAAAATATATTTCTACCTTTCAATCAATTATAAAATAGTTCAGTTTACTTTCATGTCGTGTCGAAAAACTATAAATGTATTTTCTTAAAACGAGCACAAAACTTTGCTTTACGATTACATTTTGTAACTGAATACAATTGTAAGACATCTTCAGTACTACTTTCTTTAAGAGCATGTGTTACTTTCCATATGAGCAACTTTTTAAACCCGGGTTTTTTTCTACAATTTTTACATTTTCAACAAAATTTTAGTCAACATCCATCCGTGTTCTCGTTCTTGACGGATGTTGACAATAATTTTTTTGAAAATGTAAAAATTGTAGAAAAAAACTCGGGTTTAAAAACTTGCTCATATGATAAGTAACACATGTCCTTAATAAAATATATAAAAATTTACATTTAATGGCACTTAATGGGATCGTCTCATATGACAAGAGTTTTTTTACTCTTTTTTATGAATTTTTTGTGAAGAACAATACAGGAGAAATTGTCTGGTTTTTTTGGGGGTATATTTACGAACTATTCAACAGTCATTATAAATCTTTTTACGTTAAAATGTACAGTCAAATCGACTGTAGACATCTGGATTGACATCCGTGTCAAAAAAAAAAAAAGTTGGTGGCTGGTCAACACGATTCCAGGTTTTCTATTGATCTGAAATTAAAAAATCACTGACCGTTTTAATAAGTAGATCTGTGGCTATCGTGTGAACCAGAATTGTGTCAAAATTTTGAATATTTTTTTTGTGAGCTTTCAAACATAAAAACACTATTTTCATTATATTTTTTTCTGTTGTTTTTTTTTTAATAAAAAGAAAATAAATATAGATATCACAATAATTCTGTTCCGCACAGAAACTATAGATGTCCTGAGTATACCATAAAAATTTGAGCTCCATCGGTCAATTAGTTTTTGAGATATCGTGTTAACCGATGTAAAAAATGACATTTTGAGAAAAACGCGTTTGAAAGTTTGGGTATGAATGAAATAAAAATCTTTTCCACTTCGTAACAAATCCGAATTGCCAAAAATCCTTTCACACATACATTCTAGATGTGTTTAGGAAGTAATTTGTGCAAAAAAAAAAGTTTGGGTGTGAAAAAAAAGAGTTTAGGTATGAATGAAATAATAGTACATTGTATAAATAGGGGGAGATCTTTCTGTTTTTAGGGTGAGGAAAATGTTTTCAGAACGAGTCGTAGTCGAGCGCGCCGCACGTAAAAAATATTTTTTCTAGGTTAGGAAACAAAGAACCAAATTGAGTATCGATTCTAAAATAGAGATGTAAATTATTTATTTAGGAACATATATATTGATCGTAGCTAGTCGTATTACATATTTTTAACTTATATATAACGTTTTTATCGAATTTTCAATCACAAAAGATGCACGTGTTGGCTTTCTGTTAGAGAAATTCTGTAATTGACTGTAATTTGGCGCGCGATTCAAAATCGAATTAAATTGACCAATGGGAGAATTTCTCCAGGAGAAAGCCCAATTAGAGTTCGAAAATTCTCGGTAAAATAAAATCGGAGAAGGTAACATTGAAAATTACGGTATATTACCGACAGGACGAGAATTTATCGAGAAAATATGAGAAGATTCTTTTATATTGTTTGTTTGTTATTATTCTTCATTTAAATAACAGTTAATATCAATTATATGTGTGAACAAATATTAGTAATTATTAAAAAAACAGAATAAATATTTTTATTGTTTATTTACAACTACAAACAAATGTAAAAAGATGTTAAAGAAATAGGATATAAATAAAAATTGGTCACAGGTAAATTGCATTGAATATCATTCATATTTTAATATGATGAACATTTTTACACTCCAATATAAACTTTTTCGTAAAATCTATAAAATTAAGTACTGTTATAAATTGTAATATTATATGTGAAAATATTTACTTCAAATCACACAACAATGAAATAAAAAACTTTATCTTTATATTCTTATTAAAATCTGAAAAATTAAATTCGTTTACAAATAACTTTGCCGTTTAATCTATAAACATAAGTCCTATCAACAGCTGTGATCTTATTTCTATTTATTATTTTAAATGCTATATCACGTAAGTACTCAGTCAAAGATAATTAATAACTTCACATACCCTGAAATCTTACTCGTAGAAAGTCTTAAACATTTTTAAATTGATATACGCCCAGGCGCAAAAACCCCAACGACATTGCTATCTCGGAATTAAATTTAAATAAAAAATAAGCTAAAATTAAAATAGAATTAATTTAGGGAAAAGTAGAAATAATCTTCGCCTCAAAATACTCAGACTTAGGTCTGACTACCGCGCGGCGAAGACAATTTCTACTCACTCGGGTAAAACATCGCGAATGGGGACTCAGAAGCGCGGGTATCGAGGAAACGTCCTCCGCGCATCTCCCACCGAAAGAGTTTTTCCCTCACCATCCGAACCCTTCAGGCCCCAAGGATATAAAAACGCGAGCACGACGAAAAATCGTCAGATCGTTTGGGGGTGGCATACCACCTCTCGAACAAAC
>UCOH01012748.1:0-26799 GCA_900474275.1 Synergus japonicus
TCACTATTCTACTAATTTACTATGCTAAAAATTTGTTTTCTTACTTTCAGACGTGGAACAAACTATCAATACAAACTACGATCCATCACAGTACCCATAATGCAACATCGGGAGTGTGTAAATATCTACCGAAATCGAGCTGTGATTTCAGATAAATACATTTGCACATTTGATGAAATGAAACGCTGTGGCCACACTGATTCAGGTGCACCTTTAGTTATCGACAATCATCTGGCTGCAATTTACATTTGGTCAGGATCAAACCACGGCCATATTAATCCTGATGTTTTCCTAATCGTGCAAGATTTGGAATTTTCGCAGTGGATCAGGAATAATATTGTTCACAAAATTTAAAGGATTGAATGAGGTGACGTATTATGATGGAGTAATTTTGTTGGTCCCAAAATTTTGTCTTCATCAAAATGTTATCATTAGTCTTAGAATCTTAGATAATAATTGATGTGACCAGAATCAAACACTTTATAAATAAAATTATATTTACAAAAATTAAGGAATTATTAAATAGAATTTTTCAAATTGAACACTCCAAACTGAAGTTTGGATTGCTGAAACCTAAACCGCAATTAAAGTAGTCGACTCACCTTATATGCTGATGTCATTCAAAACACAAAGCGTTACAGAAATTGTCAAAGCATATTTGATATAATACAACAACTTAATTACAAAACAATCAAAATTCAATTATGAGCTCGTCTAGAAATTAAAGATTACCAACTTTTAGTAATATCGTAACAGATAGCATGCCATAAATAGGTATGTCGGCGGCTGTGGTTTTGGCTGGGTTGGGGATAGGAGGCAGTAAATGGGTTGTAAATTGGTATATTTGGCTGAGTTGGGGTAGAAGGCCGTAAATGGTTTGTAAATCGGTAGTTTTGTCTGGGTAGGGGTAGAAGGCCTTAAATGGGTTATAAATCGGTGATTTTGAGTTTGGCTGGGTTGGAAACAAGAGGTGAATCGCTAGTTTGGTTGAGTTAGGGAAAGGAGGTGAACCGGTAATTTGGTTGGGTTGGGTACACGAGCCCGTAGATGAGTTATAAATCGGTGGTTTTGGTTTTGGCTGGTTTGGGGATTGGTGGCCATAAATGGATTGTAAATCGGTAGTTTTGGATGGGTTGGGGTAGAAGGTCGCAAGTCGGTTGTAAATCAGTAGTTTTGGCTGGGTTAGAGTAGAAGGTCGTAAAAGGGTTGTAATTCGGTAGTTTGGCTCGGTTGGGGATACGAACCCGTAGATGGGTTGTAAATCGGTGGTTTTGGTTCTGACTGTGTTGAGGATTGGAGGCCATAAATGGATTGTAAATCGGTAGTTTTGGCTGGTTTGAGGTAGAAGGTCGTAAGTCGGTTGTAAATCAGCAGTTTTGGCTGGGTTGGAGTAGAAAGTCGCAAATGGATTGTAAATTGGTCATTTAGGCTCAGTCGGGGATCGGAGGGCGTAAGTGAGTTGTAAATTGATGGATTTGGTTTTGACTGTGTTGGGGACTGGAGGTGAATCGACAGTTTGGCTGGGTTGGAGACAGAAGGTGAATCGGTAGTTTGACTGGGTTGGGTATACGAGCCCGTAGATGGGTTACTAATCGGTAGTTTTGGTTTTGGCTGGGTTGGGGATAGGAGGCAGTAAATGGGTTGTAAATTGGTATATTTGGCTGAGTTGGGGTAGAAGGCCGTAAATGGTTTGTAAATCGGTAGTTTTGTCTGGGTAGGGGTAGAAGGCCTTAAATGGGTTATAAATCGGTGATTTTGAGTTTGGCTGGGTTGGAAACAAGAGGTGAATCGCTAGTTTGGTTGAGTTAGGGAAAGGAGGTGAACCGGTAATTTGGTTGGGTTGGGTACACGAGCCCGTAGATGGGTTGTAAATCGGTGGTTTTGGTTCTGACTGTGTTGAGGATTGGAGGCCATAAATGGATTGTAAATCGGTAGTTTTGGCTGGTTTGAGGTAGAAGGTCGTAAGTCGGTTGTAAATCAGCAGTTTTGGCTGGGTTGGAGTAGAAAGTCGCAAATGGATTGTAAATTGGTCATTTAGGCTCAGTCGGGGATCGGAGGGCGTAAGTGAGTTGTAAATTGATGGATTTGGTTTTGACTGTGTTGGGGACTGGAGGTGAATCGACAGTTTGGCTGGGTTGGAGACAGAAGGTGAATCGGTAGTTTGACTGGGTTGGGTATACGAGCCCGTAGATGGGTTACTAATCGGTAGTTTTGGTTTTGGCTGGGTTGGAGATAGGAGCCCGTAAATGGGTTGTAAATCGCTGGTTTTGGTTTTGACTGAGTTGTAGATAGGAGGCTATAAATGTGTTGTAAATTGGTGGTTTTAATTTTAGCTAGGTTGGGGACTGGAGGCGAATCGATAGTTGGGCTGGGTTGGAAACAGAAGGTGAATCGGTAGTTTGGCTGGGTTGGAGGTACAAACCTGTAGATGGGTTATAAATCGGTGGTTTTGGTTTTGGCTGGGTTGAGGATTGGAAGCCGTAAATGGATTGTAAATCGGTAGTTTTGGCTGGGTTAGGGTAGAAGATCGTAAATCGGTTGTAAATCAGTAGTTTTGGCTGGGTTGGCCTAGAATTTCGTAAATGGATTGTAAATTGGCAGTTTAGGCTGAGTTGGGGATAGGAGGCCCTAAATGGGTTGTAAATCGGTAGTTTGGCTCGGTTGGGTATACGAACCCGTAGATGGGTTGTAAATCGGTCGTTTTGGTTTTGTCTGGGTTGGGGATTGGAGGCAATAAATGGGTTGTAAATCGGTATTTTTGGCTGGGTTGGGGTAGAAAGTCGTAAGTCGGTTGTAAATTAGTAGTTTTGGCTGGGTTGTAGTAGAAGGTCGTAAATTGGTAGTTTTGGCTGAGTTAGAGTAGAAGGTCGTAAATGGGTTGCAAATCGGTAGTTTGGCTCGGTTGGGGATACGAACCCGTGGATGGGTTGTAAATCGGTGGTTTTGGTTTTGTCTGGGTTGGGGATTGGAGGCCATAAATGGATTGTAAATCGGTAGTTTTGACTGGGTTAGGGTAGAAGATCGTGAATCGGTTGTATATCAGTAGTTTTGGGTGGGTTGGAGTAGAAGATCGTAAATGGGTTGTAAATCGGTCGTTTTGGTTTTGTCTAGGTTGGGGATTGGAGGCCATAAATGGATTGTAAATCGGTAGTTTTGGCTGGGTTAGGGTAGAAGATCGTAAATCGGTTGTAAATCAGTAGTCTTTGCTGGGTTGGAGTAGAATGTCGTAAATGGGTTGTAAATTGGTAGTTTAGGCTGAGTTGGGGATAGGAGGCCCTAAATGGGTTGTAAATCGGTAGTTTGGCTCGGTTGGGGATACGAAACCGTAGATGGGTTGTAAGTCGATGGTTTCGATTTTAGCTGGATTGGGGTAGAAGGTCGTAAGTCGGTTGAAATCGGTAGTTTTGACTGGGTTAGGGTAGAAGATCGTGAATCGGTTGTAAATCAGTAGTTTTGGGTGGGTTGGAGTAGAAGATCGTAAATGGGTTGTAAATCGGTAGTTTGACTTGGTTGGGTATACGAACCCGTAGATGGGTTGTAAATCGGTGGTTTTGGTTTTGTCTGGGTTGGGGATTGGAGGCAATAAATGGGTTGTAAATCGGTAGTTTTGGCTGGGTTGGGATAGAAGGTCGTAAGTCGGTTGTAAATTAGTAGTTTTGGCTGGGTTGTAGTAGAAGGTCGTAAATTGGTAGTTTTGGTTGGGTTAGAGTAGAAGGTCGTAAATGGGTTGTAAATCGGTAGTTTGGCTCGGTTGGGGATACGAACCCGTAGATGGGTTGTAAATCGGTGGTTTTGGTTCTGACTGTGTTGAGGATTGGAGGCCATAAATGGATTGTAAATCGGTAGTTTTAGCTGGGTTGGCGTAGAAGGTCGTAAGTCAGTTGTAAATCAGTAGTTTTGGCTGGGTTGGAGTACAAGTTCGTAAATGGGTTGTAAATTGGTAGTTTAGGCTCAGTTGGGGATCGGAGACTGTAAGTTGGTTGTAAATTGATGGTTTTAGTTTTGGCTGTGTTGGGGACAGGAGTTGAATTGATGGTTTTGCTGGGTTGTGGACTAGAGGTGAATCGGTAGCTTGACTCGGTTGGGGATACGATCCCTTAGATGGGTTGTAAATCGGTGGTTTTGGTTTTGGCTTGGTTGGGAATTGGAGACCTAAATGGGTTGCAAATCGGTAGTTTTGGTTTTGGCTGGGTTGGGGATAGGTGTCAGTAAACTGTAAATGGGTTGTAAATCGGTGATTTTGGATTTACAATGGAATTACAATCCGAATGGATCCGACCTAATCTTGAAGCCCGTTAAGTATTCTAAACCGAATGGATGTGACCTTATCCACCTTAAAAAATTAAGTCATTCCTATTGTTTAAATTTTTCTATAATCACCCGTTTCATTTTAAAAACAAAATGGAATTAAATTTCTTTCCGCGATGACTTCTCCTTTTAATAAAACAGATTAATATTTAAACTGCAAATAAAATGATGTGATATCACTCCTATCATATTGCTCCTCGTGATATCTATTTACGAAACTGTAAATTTTGATTAGCGTTTTGCGAAACTCAGAAACATTCAACACTCTAAATTGTATGCAATTTAAAAGACTTAAACTAAAATTGGCCACGTAATCAGTCTAATAATAATCGTCCTAAAAAATGTCAAAAAAAATATATTTCTCTGTTTTAATTCTTTGTGGATTCCTAGGTCAAGGAATAGTTCAAGTTTTCTCAGGAAATGTCGGTAAGTTAATATCCTATGTATCTGGCACAAAACTGATCCTAACTATTGGATGACACCATATGGTAAGATTAATTCATAAAATCCTTGCAGACGAATCGAATTCTCTCGTTCGCAGAAAACGCGTAATTAATTTGGAAGAGGGTGGAGACGTACCAGTGTCAAGTGGAGTTGCACCCTACGTTGTAAATATTAAAGAATATTTGAATCGTGTCATTTGTGTAGGTTCTATAATTTCTAGACACACTGTCATCACTATTGCCACTTGTGTTGCTCGCACTGAAGTAGGATCTATCAAAATACTAGCTGGTTCAGCATATTCAACTCGTGGTACAGAATACGGTGTAATAGACAAAAAATTACACTTCGCCGATCATCCTGTGAATACTAGAGATGGCATTGCATTGCTCATTATTGAACCTGCTATTCACTTTAACAACAGCATTGGTCCAATAGCGTTTCACCAAGGACCTTTGCTGGCAGACACACCTGCTACCATTTTTGGTTGGGGATTCGACCTCACTGGGGAGTAAGTTCTCAAGAATATGTTAAATGCATCAAAGATTAACTTTTGCTTGATTAGAATGTCACTATTCACTATTCTACTAATTTACTATTCTAAATATTTGTTTTCTTACTTTCAGACGCGGAACTAACTATCGTCTCAGACTACGATCCATCACATTAGAGATAATGAATCATCGGCAGTGTGTAGATATCTACCGAAATCGTGCTGTGATTTCGGATAGACACATCTGCACATATCATCCAAAAAAACGCAGTGGTCATAGCGATTTGGGTGCACCTTTAGTTGTCAACAATCAGCTAGCTGGACTTTACCTTTGGACAGGAACAACTCCAGGTCATGTTAATCCTGATGTTTTCCTAATACTACAAGATTTGCAACATTCGCAGTGGATCAGAAATAATATTGTTCACCATATTTAAAAGATTGAGTAAGAATGAAGAGAATTAAATAAAATTATACTTCACAAAAAAGGCTTTATAAAGTGAAAACTTTCAAAAGAGGTCATTTTAGTCGAAGTATTATAAGACCCTGTTGGAAGTAAATGGATAGAAAATCTCTCTATTTGAATCTTTTTCAATCTTCAGCATTGGAATAGGAAGATAGGTAGGTAGGTCCTTTTGGAAAGTTTATCCAGAATATTTCGGGTACCCAGGCTAAATTATTAGTCTTTGATTCGCTTATATTCGAAGCTATTGTGTTTTGTCAACAACTGGGATGGCTCGAAAATCCCTGGCATTCTTGGCAAACCATATGTTGCTAACCGAGCGAGTTAGAGCTTGAGTTGGTGCAAAACAGATTGTAGTTAATAGTACGTGTGTACATACTAGGTACTTGCGCAACTTGGCTCGCTACGAATGTGCAAAGTTGACTCACTCTCTTAGAATTGTCGCGGCAAATCCAAAACTTCGCTGTGTTCAGCAAACTTTCCGGTCTCGGACCATAGTTATTTCCTAGTACCTATTTCAGATTAACATGCTCTACCGGAAATCAAGGCGAATCTGAAACGAGCTATATGAAGCAAGATTCATACGCGAAACTTAAATTGAGAAGTGAAAGAAAAGAAAACAATAAGAATTGGAAAGTATTGCAATGATACTAACTCTATCTCAATCTATCCCTTTTTTAACCAACTCTATCTTTTTCAATCTCTTTGTTAAATCTTCACTCTTCATCTTTCTTCAATCTTCTATCTTTAATCTTATTTAATTCCCTTCTATCCATCTCTATCCCTTTCAATCTCTGTCAGTACAATCTCTAATCTATCTCTATCAGACCACTTTTTTCTAACTTATCATATTCCTTGTTTGGTACGTCTTTTTATTTTTTATTTTCTTGCAGAAATACGACTCTACTCTTGTAATCTTTAATCTTCTTATTTAAAGCGAATCTTTTAATCCGCTGTTCTCTTTCTCATAAATATTACTTATAACACAGGCACACAACAGAAAAACAGTGCCTATTACAAAAAGGTGATACATAATATCCTTATGTTTTTTGGCATGCTAATCCATAATCTGGTCTCTGATTCACCCCACTATTTCGTAATCAAGGTCATTTGAAGGTCAAATCGACAAAAAATCTTTTTATTGGAAATTACTACTATTCCTCACGTTTTTGGGGTCACTCAAACCGAATCCGGTGTCCGATTAACTCCACTACGCCTTCATCAAGGTGAATTGAAGGTCACATCAACAAAAAGAACGAATTCGGGTTCAGCGATCCTAAAAACGTGAGGAATAGTAGTCATTTCTGCTAAAAAGGTTCTTTTTGTCGATTTGACCTTGAATTGACCTTGATTAAGACGTGGTGGAGTTAATCGGACACCGTATTCGGATTCAGCGATCTCAAAACCATGAGGATTATAAGTAATTTCTACTATAATAAAAAGATTTGTTTGTCGATTTGACCTTGAATTGACCTTGATTAAGACGTGGTGGGGTCAATCGGACACCTAATTCGAATTCAGCGATCCCAAAAACGTGAGGAATAGTAGTCATTTCTGTTAAAAAGGTTCTTTTTGTCGGTTTGACCTTGAATTGACCTTGATTCAGACGTGGTGGGGTCAATCGGACACCTAATTCGAACTCAGCGACCCCAAAAACTTGAGGAATAGTAGCCATTTCTGTTAAAAAGGTTCTTTTTGTCGATTTGACCTTGAATTGACCTTGATTAAGACGTGGTGGGGTCAATCGGACACCTAATTCGAATTCAGCGACCCCAAAAACTTGAGGAATAGTAGTCATTTCTGTTAAAAAGGTTCTTTTTGTCGATTTGACCTGGAATTGACCTTGATTAAGACGTTGTGGGATCAATCGGACACCTAATTCGAATTCAGCGACCCAAAAACGTGAGCAATAGTAGTCATTTCTGTTAAAAAGGTTCTTTTTGTCGATTTGACCTTGAATTGACCTTGATTAAGACGTGGTGGAGTTAATCGGACACCGTATTCGGATTTATAGCGATCTCAAAACCATGAGGATTATAAGTCATTTCTACTATAATAAAAAGATTTGTTTGTCGATTTGACCTTGAATTGACCTTGATTAAGACGTGGTGGGGTCAATCGGACACCTAATTCGAATTCAGCGATCCCAAAAACTTGAGGAATATTAGTCATTTCTGTTAAAAAGGTTCTTTTTGTCGATTTGACCTTGAATTGACCTTGATTAAGACGTGGTGGGGTCAATTGGACACCTAATTCGAATTCAGCGATCCCAAAAACGTGAGGAATAGTAGTCATTTCTGTTAAAAAGGTTCTTTTTGTCGATTTGACCTTGAATTGACCTTGATTAGGACGTGGTGAGGTCAATCGGGCACCTAATTCGAATTCAGCGATCCCAAAAACGTGAGGAATAGTAGTCATTTCTGTTAAAAAGGTTCTTTTTGTCGATTTGACCTTGAATTGACCTTGATTAAGACGTTGTGGGGACAATTGGATATCTAATTCGAATTCAGCGACCCAAAAAATTTGAGCAATAGAAGTAATTTCTGCTAAAAAGGTTCTTTTTGTCGGTTTGACCTTCAATTGACCTTGATTTCGACGTGGTGGCATTAATGGGACACCGGATCTCGGCACAACAGGGGTGGGTACAAAAAATATTTTTTGGAGGGGTTCCAAATTTCAAAGTCAAGATCTTCACAATTCCGCCATTGGTACTCGTATTTTGCAATAAAATCCGCTATAAGGAAGTAAAATCTGCTTTTTGAAAGTGTAAACGAACGATTTGCTGAAAGCGAGTATAAAATATTTTTATGACAATTGTACATTTATTTTTATCGATAGTGAAAGAAGTGCCCGATAGAGCTGGCCAAGTGGAAAGCACAGTAAAGGAAAGGAAACGAAAGGACGTAGATTTCTATTAAAAGAGCTAGCCGTATCAATAGGTATCCACATGGTTCGGCCACGGACAATTCGCTTCGTTTAACCGAGCCGGTCACTGGCCGATAGCCAAACGCTATCACGTAGACTTTGCTGCTCTTTTCAACGTCAGTTATATGAGCCTTTTCGAATCGCATCAAAGCCGTACAATACCTTTCTCGGCTGTTTGCGAAGCAGAAGACCAAAGAATTCCGTGACCTCTGTGTGTCTACCCTACATTTTCGACGCTCTTTTTTCCATTGTATTTTTACAATGAGACAATTTTACGAAACAAATTTTTAACACAGTCCAAATACTCATATTTTTTTCTAAAAATTTAATAATACCAGCAGACGATTACGATTATTTATTTGAGACGAGCAAGATTGTTTATTTGACTTGAAGTTGCAACTTCTAGTCATTACAAAATCATTGAAATTTTCCTGATTCAAATTCAGAGGGAGTCCAAAATTTAGGGACATTTCGTTACTTCACTTTTTTGGAAAGGTATTGAATTGGGATTCAGCGACCCAAAAAACGTTTAAAAGTAAAGGTTTTCTCGAATTTAATGATTTTATTGAATTGGAACATAAATTGACCTTGATCATGAAATGATGGGGCCAAACTGGCTGCAGATTCGGATTCAGCGACTCCAAAAACGTAAAAAATAGAAATTTTCTTCTATCGAATGGTTTTTCTCAATTTGACCTTCAATTGACCTTGATTCTGACCTGATGGGTTCGAACTAACTCCGGATTCAGAATCAGCAAGCAAAAAAACGTCTAAGAGTGAATCTTTTCTCCGATCGAATGTTTTTCTTGAATTTGACCTTCAATTGACCTTGACCTTGACATGATGGAGTCAAACTGACCCCGAATTCAGATTCAGCGACTTCAGAAACGTCTGACTGTAGAATTTTTCTCTGATCCAATTTTATCCTGCAATTTGACTATCAATTGACCTTGATTCTGACCTTATAGGTTCGAACTAACTCCGACATCAGACATAGCGAACCTAAAAACGTCTTAAAGTAGTGGTTTTCTTCGATCCAATGGTTTTTCTTCAAGTTGACCTACAAGTGACCTTGATTTGAATTGATTACGTTAAATTAAATTAAAATTATAAAAATTTAATTGTATAAGTTATAAATTATCTTAAAATTTGTTGAAGTTTTTCTAACTTCACTTGAATTCATTCGAATTCTCTGGATTTTGAAAAATGTTGATTTTTTTAGAATTTGTAGAGCGATGTGTAATATGTACTAGACTTGTATTTGGTCACTTTGTGTCTAATTCGGTGCAGAAGTAGATATATATGACTTGTTTGGTCCTCGTTAGCATTTAAAGCGGAGAGGGATTTATTCAGTGTCAGTGACTGTCGAGTTCCTGATGCGGTATGCATGGGATTATCTTTTGCAGAGTCTCGGACAGCAGGAACTTCGATCCAGGTTTTATGAAATTGGATGTCAACCCACTACGGCAGACTTGCTTGCGAGATAAAAAGATGTTTTTAATCAAAAATGCTAACGTGATTAAAATTGCTGAACCACTTTTGTGGAATTTTTTTTGCTGAGTTATAACCAAAGGAACATAATGGAAAAAAACAGAATTGGACAATTATTTTTCTGACATGACTCCTGTCTTTCTTCAAGTCTTCACCATACTGAAGTTAACAGCGTTTATAAACTGTAATAAAACGTAATAAAAGAATAAAATAAAAATTAAACGAAAATGAAATAAAAAAAAAAATTAAAAACAGGAGTAAAATGCCTTAAATCTTAATAAAATATATAAAATTTATTGCAGTTTCTTGAAATTATGTTTACATTCAAAATTCAAGTGAATAACTCCTCTAAATTTGTAAAGTTTAAGTTGAAAGTGCTTAAGCCAACTGCAACAACTTATTTGAAATTATCTTACGTCAGATTCGATTTTGGAAGTTATTACATTCTTAGCTACTCCTCTAAGACTACGTGCAAATTGGTTTCAGACCAATTACCAAGGGGCGTTCGCAAGTTGCTGTTAAGTTCATTCTCTTGCCCGATTCGTGCCTACAGACTATAATCAATGCACATAAGCTATTAAACATAGGGGTGGGCGGGACACTTTCTTATTATTTCATATGACCTTCATCGCGACCAAACTAGATAAAAAAGATCACGGATTCGGATTCAGCGACCCGAAAAACGTCTTAAAGTAATAATTCACGCCGATTCAACAGTTTTTTCACATTTTCACCTTCATTTGACCTTGATTATGACTTGATAGAGACAAACTGACCCTAGATTCGGATTCAGCGACCCCAAAAATGTCTTAGAGTAAAGGTTTTCTTCGATCGAATGGTTTTCTTAAATTTGACCTTGAATTGACCTAGATTCTGACTTGATGGGTACAAACTGACCCTAGATTCGGATTCAGCTACCCCAAAAACGTCTAAGAGTGAATTTTTTCTCCGATCGAATGGTTTTTTTTCAATTTGACCTTGAATTGACCTTGATCTTGATATGATGGGGTCAAGCTGACCCCGGATTTTGATTCAGCGACCTCAAAACCGTATGAAAGTAAAGATTTTCTCCTATCGAATGGTTTTCTTCAATTTGACGTTCAGTTGACCTTGACCTTGACATGATAGGATCAAACAGACCTCGGATTTGCATTCAGGGACCCCAAAAACGTATGAAAGTAGATTTTTTCCTATTGAATGTTTTTTTTCAATTTGACCTTCATTTGACCTTGATTATGACTTGATGAGACAAACTGACCCTAGATTCGGATTCAGCGACCCCAAAAACGTATGAAAGTAGATTTTCTATTATTGAATGAGTTTCTTCAATTTGACCTTGAATTGACCTGGATTCTGACCTGTTGGATTTGAAATAAAACTGGATTCGGATTCAGCAAGCCCCAAAACATATAATAGTAAAAGATTTTTCCGATCGAATGTTTTTCTTGAATTTGACCTTCAATTGACCTTGATTCTGAACTGATGGGTTCGAACTAACTCCGGATTCGGATTCAGCAAGCCCCAAAACGTATAATAGTAAAGGTTTTCGCCGATCGAATGCTTTTCTTCAATTTGACCTTCAATTGACCTTGACCTTGACATGATAGGGTGAAACAGACCTCGGATTTGGATTCAGGGACCCCAAAAACGTATGAAAGTAGATTTTCTATTATTGAATGAGTTTCTTCAATTTGACCTTGAATTGACCTTGATTCTGGCCTGATGGGTTTGAAATAAAACTGGATTCAGAATCAGCAAGTAAAAAAACGTCTAAGAGTGAATCTTTTCTCCGATCGAATGTTTTTCTTGAATTTGACCTTCAGTTGACCTTGACCTTGACATGATGAGGTCAAACTGACCTCGGATTTGGATTCGGGGACTGTAAAAACATATGAGAGTAGAGATTTTCTCCTATCGAATGGTTTTTCTCAATTTGACCTTCAATTGACCTTGATTCTGAACTGATGGGTTCGAACTAACTCCGGATTCGGATTCAGCAAGCTCCAAAACGTATAATAGTAAAGGTTTTCGCCGAATGCTTTTCTTCAATTTGACCTTCAATTGACCTTGACCTTGACATGATAGGGTCAAACAGACCTCGGATTTGGATTCAGGGACTCTAAAAACGTGTGAAAGTAGATATTTTCTCCTATCGAATGTTTTTTTTCAATTTGACCTTCAATTGACCTTGATCCTGACCTGATGGGGTCAAAATAACAGCGGATTCGGATTCAGCGACCTAATAAACATATAAATATGGTGGTTTATCTCTGGTAGCACAATTTTTTTCTCTGTATTTTTATTTTTGAGCTCTGTATTAGCTTTTTCCATCAGATAGACTCTTATTATCAAAGATTAATGATATTTAAACATATTTCACCTATAACTTAATCTCCACAATTGGTACCATAATAACATCTTCCACAGAAGTATAATTTATCATATAATTTATCATAAAAAGGGAAGCACTCTCGGAATTGAATTTGGGAACCGAGGTTTTTTGGCTCTTCACAGAAAAGAAAATTAACTCTCGAGAAAGTAGTTGGGTGGCTCTGGAGTAAACGATTTAAGGCGATGCTGTAGTAACACGGGTTACAGCTTTCAGCGTGCGAATGTAATCTTTTAAGCTGAAATTTAATTGTAGGTGCGACTACCCGAGGAAAAAGTGGGAGCCATAGCATTAGCAGAGTTTAAAGTCCTTTTGAAAGTGTGCATTGTGCACTCGGTTATTACACTTCGCCGAGGACAAATAGATTCTTTTAAGAAAATTCTGACACCAGGCAGAAGCAACGCAAAGCCTCTGATCCTATTTGCCTGAGCGAAGGAAGCATTATTTCATATTTTAGAGGACGTATCGTACTTCCTGTCAGCCAAGAGGAAAATAGAATCATCTTGAATTTTTTTCTTCTTCCCTGGCGAAAAAGTGAATCCAATTCATTCTTAAGGCTATATCCGAGTGAATCAGTTTGAATCCGAAAAAATACATGAAAAATCCTATTCGAATGAATGGGTGTCAATCCGAAGTAAAAACAAAGATTAGCCTTCGAATTAATCTGAAGTCGAAATAATTAATTGAATTAACACACAGTCAGAAAAAAATTCTTATCCGAACCTATCTGATTTAATTCGAAAACAAAGTAGAAATTCCTATCCGAATGAATCCGATCTATTCCGGAGGTAAAATTTTCCGAATATTAAGCAGAGATGCCTATCCGAATCAATCCGATCTAATCTGTAATAAAAATCTAAAATCTTGTACAAATGAATTCGTACCATTCGGATTGGCCCGGATTCATACGGATAAGAATTGAGGGCTTTTATTCGGAATAGCTGGGATTGACTCGGATTAAATCGGATTGATTCGTATTGAAAGTGAGTATTGAAATCCGAATCAATCCGAGACAATTCGAACTGAAAACATAAATTCCTATCCGAATCAGTCCAGGCCGCTCCAATCCGAAAAATAAATAACGAAATCTATCCGAATTAATCCGAACTAATCCGGAATCAACACCTAAGTTCTTATCCGAATGAATGCGACCCAAAACGAAAATTTCTTTCCGCATGTATCCAATCCAATCCGTCGTAAAAAATTGATTAAATTCGTTTGTTTAAAAATACGTATTCGGTTCTTTTACGTTGCTGAGGAAAAATAAATTCTTTTAAGGACCTTCTGACGCCAAGCAGAAGAAACGCGAAGCTTCTGATCTTATTTGCGTGAACGAAGAAAGCTTTACTTCATATATCACAGCTCGTATTGTATTTGCGGTTAGCCTTGAGGAAAATAAGATTATCTTGAATGGTCTCGTTCCTTTCTTGGTGAAAGTCTGAATCGGTCTATATCGGATTGAATCAGTTTCATTCCAAGCGAATCCGTAAAAAGGTATCCTATCCGAACTATTCCGATCTAAATCGAAGTCGAAACAAAAATTCCTATCGGAAGTAATCCGATCCAATCCGATGATAAGAGAAAAAGTCCTATCCGAATCAATCCGAGTGAATCTGGAGTCAAAACTTAAATTCTTATCCGAATTACTCAATGTCAATCCAAAATAAAATATATTTTCCTATCCGAATCAATCGGAGCTAATCCAAAATCGAAATTGAAATTTCTATTCGAAAGAATCTGATCTGTAGGAATACGAAGTGAAAGCAGAGATTCCTATTCGAATTAATACGCACTAAATCAAAACACGATCTCATTTTAAAAAAACAACATTAATAAGATTAATAATATCGCTTCGCAAGGAAGAGAAATAACAAGATCTTATTTTTTTATAATTATTATTATCCTTTAATAAGCTTATCGTAAAGTACGATAAATAGTAAGAAAAATCTGTTCCTTGCAATTGAGTTTATATTGCTTCACAATGAAATTCGCGAGACTCTTGCAGTAGGAAGCTTATCGATTTTATACAAAGTATTCAATTTACTCGATTACAGAGAAAACATTAAAGGCTTCAGTTTCAGTCAGAGAAAAAATATTTAAGTTCTTTTTACAATTCAAAAATCCAAAAACTAATTTTCCAAAAAGAAAGTCCCAATACCATTTTTCAAAAAACAAATTCAAAAAGTACGCCCAAAACTTTTCTTACTCCATGTCAATCCGAATCAATCCGGATTAATCCGAACTCAAAACCTAAACTCCTATCCGATACAATCCGATCCTTTCCTCTGCGATTGGAAAACGAAACCTCTTATCCGTCTCAATCCGAGTTAATCCGAGTTAATCCGAAATCAAAACCTGAATTCCTATCCGTTGAAATCCGTCTGAAAACAAAGATTTTTATTCGATAAAATCGGATCTAATACGAGTCTCCTTGAATTGAAAAACAGTGAGAAAAAAGTTATTAAATTGTTAGTAGAGAGAGGGAGGCAAGACATAATTAAGTAAAGAAAAAAAAATCAATATCTTCAGTACTAAATTAAATTTATAGAAATTTCGTAGATCCGCTGTATTATTCGGAATAACCTCGTTTCCTTCCGCGAATGAAAAATTAAAGTTCCTCGTTTTTTGAGCATTTATCAAGCCCAGGAAGCCGGAGAAACTGCACGCGTTGCAGAACGTAATCTTGAGCAATTCAAAGAATAGCGACGATTCCCCAGACCACGTCTTTTCGCCCCCTTTTGTTCCCCTTGCGCCTCAGCGAATTCCACCACGCGACTCTATTATCTCTTTGAACGCACGTCTCGACTAATTTCAAACGATATTTTTGCCCGGCCCTTAACTTTCGCGCTTGGATTGTTTTACGTTCGTAAACAGTTAACTTTTTACGAGTCCTTATTTCATTTTATAAAGGATCTTCTTTTTCTATAAAAACAAGATAATGCCTCATCAGAAAGAGAAATAACAGGATTTTAGTTTTCTGATAAGTTTAACATTTAATTAGCTTATCAGAAAGTACGGTACGTTTTCCTTTGCCCACAAAATGCAGTCGATTGGCTCCCCCTTTGCCCAAATTTTCCTCGTAAAGTTTAGTCGATTAGCAACCCCTTTACTTCAATTTCCGCCTAAATAATTCAGAGATTAGGGCGTTTTTGCTTCCCTCTGCCTCGAGATCCGTTGACCTCCATCATATCAGATTCAAGGTCATTTGAAGGTCAAACTGCAAAATATCCGTTAAAAAAATTCAGAAAAATACATACTGAGGTTTTTTTGGGTTTGCTGACTTCGAATCCGAGGTCCGTTGACCTTCAGCATATAAGCTTCAAGGTCAGTTGAAGGTCAAACTGCAAAATATCCGATAAAAAAATCCAGAAAAATTCATACAGAGGTTCTTCGGGTCGCGGATTTCAAATCCGAGATCCGTTAAACCCAGCGTATCATATTCAAGGTCATTTAAATGTCAAAATATCAGATTCAAGGTCATTTGAAGGTTAAACAGCAAAAAATCGATAAAAATACATACGTAGGTTTTTAACGTCACTGATTTCGAATCCGACGTCCGTTGACCTCCAGTACATCAGGTTCAAGGTCATTTGAAGGTCAAACAGAAAAAAATCGAGAAAAATCCAAAAAAATACATAAATAAGTTCTTGGGAACGCTGACTTTAAATCCGAGGTTCTTTGACCTCCATCATATCAGATTCAAGGTCATTTGAAGGTCAAACTGCTAAAAATGCACAAAAGTACATACATAGGTTTTTAGGGTCGCTAATTTCGAATCCAAGGTTCGTTGACCGATAACATATCTGATTAAAGATCATTTGAAGCACACAATGCAAAAATTTCGATTAAAAAATCCAGAAAAATACAACATAAGTTTTTGGAAACGCAGATTTAAAATCCGAGGTTCTTTGACCTCGATCATATCCGATTCAAGGACATTGGAAGGTCAAACTGCAAAAAATACGACAAAATATCCTGAAAAATACATACATAGATTTTTTGGGATTGCTAATTTCGAATCCGAGATTCTTTGACCTCTATCATAACAGATTCAAGGACGTTTGAAGGTCAAACTGCTAAAAATCCACAAAAATTCATACATAGGTTTTTAGGGTCGCTGATTTCGAATCCGAGGTCCGTTGACCTCCAGTACATTAGGTTCAAGGTCATTTGAAGGTCAAACAGAAAAAAATCGAGAAAAATCCAAAAAAATACATAAATAAGTTCTTGGGAACGCTGACTTTAAATCCGAGGTTCTTTGACCTCCATCATATCAGATTCAAGGTCATTTGAAGGTCAAACTGCTAAAAATTTCGATTAAAAAATCTAGAAAAATATATACATAGGTTTTTGGAAACGCTTATTTAAAATCCGATGTTCATTGACCTCCGTCATATTCGATTCAAGGTCATTTGAAGTCAAACTGCAAAAAATTCTTTCCAAAAATCCAGAAAAATACATACACAGGTCTTTGGGGTCGTTGATTTCGAATCCAAGGTCCACTGACCTCCAGTATATCAGATTCAAGGTAATTTGAAGGTCAAACTGAAAAAATCCATTAAAAAATCGAGAAAAATAATGGGCGTCTAGAGTTTTCCATTTAGGGTGGAATTGACTTCTTATTGTTAGTAGATACTGTATGGATTTTTTCGTATTTTTTGGGCCAAATCTCAATTGAGCCAAAAATTAGGTGAAACGCTAAGTCGAAAAATCCTGAATTAGGTAAATTTAATAGTCAGTCAAATGAATCTCGGTAAAATGTAAATTAGGAAAAGTAAAATATGTAAGATATTCAATCGTCTCACACCAGTGTCTTTTTCTTCTTTTTATTACCAAATCCTCCAAGCTTCCTTAAGAATCCGTGGAGGCAAGCAATCGACAAAAACCAGGATCCTAAGACCTGCGGAATTAAACGACAGTCACCTTTCCTGGAAAAGTAATAGCCGAGGAAAAGTTGATAGGTACACAAGGATTTCACTGGAAGTATTTTAGGATGCCATGAGGCAGACCACCTCCATAAATCTCGCGCACTGTTTCGTGTTGCGTTTTTACTTCGTGTGGGAGTGGATGTCGGTTCCAGGGTAACGAGTGCGACTTGGTATTATTTAGCGGAGATTGTTGCCACTGGGTAACAAGAAACGCGGAGAACACACGACAAGAACCCGACACTTGTCCTATTCTTAATGCAAGTCGGTGTCTTTTTACTCCAACCAGCGAGGGAATTTCCTTTAAACATTGAAATAGATTTTCCTCGAGTTATGGAAACGCGAAACTTCTGTCAAGGCTAAACCGCGCGCCGCCTTTACATATTCATAGGACGTGGCGTGGGTCTTTCTGAGTGTACGTCGGCATTCGGGGATTTTGAGAATTACTAACGACGACTGCCCAACGTTGTGGGGATGCGACGTTGATTTATGCTTCGGATAACGTCGAGCTGATCCCAGTCGGAATTTTTATGTGATGTATTGCGGGGCGAGGCACTTGTACGATAGTGGATTTCTAATGACTAGGGACAAGACATCAAAAAATGCACTGCCAGTTCCCTATTTTGCTCCGGTCCATAATAGTCTGTTTTTTAATAAAACTATCAAATTTTGATCCGCGCGCTATTAATTTCTCGTTTTTACACACCTTCTATTCGATTCAAGGTCATTTGAAGGTCAAACTGCAAAAATCCGATAAAAAATCCAGAAAAATTCATACATACGTTTTTGGGGTCGCTCATTTCGAATCCGATGTCCTTTGACCTTAAGCATATCCTACTCAAGGTCATTTAAAGGTCAAACTCCAAAAAATCGTGAAAAATACATACATAGGTTTTTGAGGTCGCTGATTTCGAATCCAAGGTCCATTGACGTTCAGAATATCAGATTCAAGGTCATTTCAAGGTCAAAATATTCGATTCAAGGTCAATTGAAGGTCAAACTGCAAAAAATCGAGAAAAATACATAAATAGATTTTTGGGATCGCTGATTTCGAATCCAAGATCCGTTGACCTGCAGCATATGAGTTTCAAGGTCGTTTAAAGGTCAAACTGCAAAAATCCGATAAGAAAATTCAGAAAAATACATAGATAGGTTTTTTGGGGTCGCTGATTTCGAATCCAAGGTCCATTGACGTTCAGAATATCAGATTCAAGGTCATTTCAAGGTCAAAATATCAGATTCAAGGTCAATTGAAGGTCAAACTGCAAAAAATCGAGAAAAATACATACATAGATTTTTGGGGTCGCTGATTTCGAATCCAAGATCCGTTGACCTGCAGCATATGAGTTTCAAGGTCGTTTAAAGGTCAAACTGAAAAACCCCGATAAGAAAATTCAGGAAAATACATAGATAGGTTTTTTGGGGTCGCTGATTTCGAATCCGAGGTCCGTTGACGTCTAAAATATCAGATTCAAGGTCATTTCAAGATCATTTCAAAGTCAAACTGCAAAAAATACGAAAAAAATTAAGAAAAAAATATAAATAAGTTTTTGGAAACGCTAATTTCAAATCCGAGGTTCTTTGACCTGCAGCATATCATATTCAAGGTCATTTGACGGTCAAACTGCAAAAGTCCGATAAGAAAATTCAGAAAAATACATGCATAGGTTTTTTGGGGTCGCTGACTTCAAACCAGCGGTTCGTTGACCTCCATCATATCAGATTCAAGGTCATTTGAAGGTCAAACTGCAAAAAATCAGATTAAAAAATTCAGAAAAATACGTACATAAGTTTCTGGCACTTGCTGATCTCGAATCCGAGGTTATTTGACCTCTATTATATTCGATTCAAGGTCATTTGAAGGTCAATCTGCAAAAGTCCGATAAGTAAATCCAGAAAAATACACAGATAGGTTTTTGGGGTCGGTCATTTCGAATCCAAGGTCCGTTGACCTCCAGCATATCAGATTCAAGGTCATTTGAAGGTCAAACTGCAAAAAATACTATAAAAAATTCAGAAAAATGCATAAATATGTTTTTGGGAACGCTAATTTCAAATCCGAGGTTCTTTGACCTCCAGCATATCATATTCAAGGTCAATGGAGGGTCAAACTGCAAAAAATCGAGAAAAATACATACATAGATTTTTGGAGTCACTGATTTTGAATCCAAGATCCATTGACCTGTAACATACGAGTTTCAAGGTCATTTGAAGGTCAAACTGCAAAAAATCAGATTAAAAAATCCAGAAAAATACGTAAATAGGGTTTTGCACTTGCTGATCTCGAATCCGAGGTTCTTTGACCTCTACTATATTCGATTCAAGGTCATTTGAAGGTCAATCTGCAAAAAATCCAGAAAAATACATACATAGTTTTTTGGGATCGCTAAATAAAGAAAGGAACCCCTAAAAAAATTATTTACCCTTAAAAAGCAGCCCCCAAAACTATTGAGGGAAACAAGAACCTTAAATGAAAACAAGTATATTAAAAGAAAGCAACTTACCCTTTGGAGAAATGTGAATTTCTTCTGATAAGCGACTGCTATAGTAATAAAAGCAATTGATTCCGTATTACTTCCTATTGTAGCATTTCTTTGGTGCTGGAAGCAATGTTTTTTCATACAATGCTGATGTCGGAAGTGCTTGAGATATTCGAAAGGAAATTCGCTTGGAAGATTTTCCGACGTGTTATCCGAATTGAGATCTTTCTGGAGAAGATTCTATCGATAAGAGAAGGTAATGGAACGTCACCTATTTCCACTCTATATGTGCAGAAACATGGAGGCAAACAAATTACGACCCATCTTGTTTTTCTCATCGTGATAGGAATTCCTTTGATTGGATATATTTAGATTCCACTTCAGCTAATGAAAAACATCGAATTACTGAATTTAATTGAATTATTTACTGATATTTGAGACAGATTTTGAAAGACTGGGAAAGGCGAAACAATACAGATACTATAAATATACCATGTGCAAAAAAATGTAATAATTCCGAATTTATAAATATAAAGACAAAACTTTTTCAATCAATAAATAAATTAGCTGCTTCAAAATATCAAAAAAAATATTTGAAAAAGGAAAAAAATTAGGATTAAAGTAAAAATAAAATTAAACTCGGTCGGTAATTCATATTGTTGGTAATGTAGGTTTTTTCCAGGGTTCATACCTCAGATGAAAAGGTAGCTCTCATCCGTACCGACTGAGGCTCGAATTATTGTAGGAATCTCTTACCGATAATCTGCATTACCGATACAGGGTAACATATTACCGACAGCTCGTTACTTACCACAGATAAGATATACTTAACACATTTACTTGGATGAAGATTAAAGTAAAGATAAATTCAACTTCTGTTACCGACCGAGGCTCTAACAATTGTAGGAACCTGTCTTACCGGTAATCTAAATTATCGACACAGGGTAACAGATTACCGATCGTGGCTCGAAATATTGTAGGAATCTATTTTACCGATAATCTGCATTACCGATACAGGGTAACATATTACCGACAGCTCGTTACTTACCACAGATAAGATATACTTAACACATTTACTTGGATGAAGATTAAAGTAAAGATAAATTCAACTTCTGTTACCGACCGAGGCTCTAACAATTGTAGGAACCTGTCTTACCGGTAATCTAAATTATCGACACAGGGTAACAGATTACCGATCGTGGCTCGAAATATTGTAGGAATCTATTTTACCGATAATCTGCATTACCGATACAGGGTAACATATTACCGACAGCTCGTTACTTACCACAGATAAGATATACTTAACACATTTACTTGGATGAAGATTAAAGTAAAGATAAATTCAACTTCTGTTACCGACCGAGGCTCTAACAATTGTAGGAACCTGTCTTACCGGTAATCTAAATTATCGACACAGGGTAACAGATTACCGATCGTGGCTCGAAATATTGTAGGAATCTATTTTACCGATAATCTGCATTACCGATACAGGGTAACATATTACCGACAGCTCGTTACTTACCACAGATAAGATATACTTAACACATTTACTTGGATGAAGATTAAAGTAAAGATAAATTCAACTTCTGTTACCGACCGAGGCTCTAACAATTGTAGGAACCTGTCTTACCGGTAATCTAAATTATCGACACAGGGTAACAGATTACCGATCGTGGCTCGAAATATTGTAGGAATCTATTTTACCGATAATCTGCATTACCGATACAGGGTAACATATTACCGACAGCTCGTTACTTACCACAGATAAGATATACTTAACACATTTACTTGGATGAAGATTAAAGTAAAGATAAATTCAACTTCTGTTACCGACCGAGGCTCTAACAATTGTAGGAACCTGTCTTACCGGTAATCTAAATTATCGACACAGGGTAACAGATTACCGATCGTGGCTCGAAATATTGTAGGAATCTATTTTACCGATAATCTGCATTACCGATACAGGGTAACATATTACCGACAGCTCGTTACTTACCACAGATAAGATATACTTAACACATTTACTTGGATGAAGATTAAAGTAAAGATAAATTCAACTTCTGTTACCGACCGAGGCTCTAACAATTGTAGGAACCTGTCTTACCGGTAATCTAAATTATCGACACAGGGTAACAGATTACCGATCGTGGCTCGAAATATTGTAGGAATCTATTTTACCGATAATCTGCATTACCGATACAGGGTAACATATTACCGACAGCTCGTTACTTACCACAGATAAGATATACTTAACACATTTACTTGGATGAAGATTAAAGTAAAGATAAATTCAACTTCTGTTACCGACCGAGGCTCTAACAATTGTAGGAACCTGTCTTACCGGTAATCTAAATTATCGACACAGGGTAACAGATTACCGATCGTGGCTCGAAATATTGTAGGAATCTATTTTACCGATAATCTGCATTACCGATACAGGGTAACATATTACCGACAGCTCGTTACTTACCACAGATAAGATATACTTAACACATTTACTTGGATGAAGATTAAAGTAAAGATAAATTCAACTTCTGTTACCGACCGAGGCTCTAACAATTGTAGGAACCTGTCTTACCGGTAATCTAAATTATCGACACAGGGTAACAGATTACCGATCGTGGCTCGAAATATTGTAGGAATCTATTTTACCGATAATCTGCATTACCGATACAGGGTAACATCTTACCGACTGAGTTTCGATCTGCAGTACCGACCACGAGTTACTTAGCACGAATTAGAACCTTTTCTCGGATGGTAAAAAATAGTAATACTTGACATTAATTTATATTCTTAGTTTTTACGTATTACGAAAGAATAGAGATTTTAAAAAGTTCTGACACACTTATTCTGTGGTGAATGAAAAATGACGTGTGAAAATAAAATGCAAATAAATTTTGACACCTTGATATTTCGCATCTCGTCACTAGACCTTCGATGCAACGCAAGACGACATTTTTCATCGGAAAGTTTCACCCCGGAAGAAATCTTGAAATTGGATCCCTCGATTTATTCGCCTCCATATCCTCCTTCTCCATATGGCGGTACACCGGCAGACATGAAATGGGCACGTCACGAATTACCAAACGATCGAATTCCTAGTTAGACAAGCTCTTGACGGATCGCGAAGCGAGTTTCTGCAAACTTGGACAGCGTCGTATAGTATGACGGGCATCGCCGGATGATCGCATGTTCACGTCATTTTTCCCAGGTGAAGGGATACTGCGACTAATCAAAAAAATTGGTTATTGCCTGAAAATAAAATTTTTATTGAATTGAATATTTTTATTGAGTTGAATTGTTTTTAATGATTATTAGTACTAAAATAAGTACGGCTCAGATTCACTTGTTTTTCCCCTATTTCTCACCTATTCACCTTTTTTAATAACAATCAGAAACTGACCCGAAACCTTGATTTGACACGAATCGACCCGAATATCCCGAAAAACATAAACCGACCCAAATTTCGTTCTGATTCAAATACACCAAAGACCCGAATTGACCCGAAAACCGGATTCGACCTGAAAATCCCAAAATTCTGATCTGACTCGAAATCTCGAATCGACCCGAATTAACCCGAAAAACCCGAAACTCCCGAACTGACCCGAAACCTCGATTAGAACCGAATCGACCCGAATATCCCAAAACTCCCGAACTGACCCAAAACCTTGATTAGACTCGAATCGACCCAAAAGTCCCAAAACTCCCAAACTGACCCGAAATCTCGACTAGACCCGAATCGACCCGAATATCCCAAAAGTCCTGAACTTATCCAAATTTCGACTCGACCCGAACACCCTAAAATCCCGAACAAACCCAACACCTCGATTTTTTCACGAATCGACCCGAATATCCCGAAAAACATAAAGCGACCCAAATCTCGTTCTGATTCAAATACGCAAAAGACCCGAATTGACCCGAAAACCGGAATCGATCTGAAAGTCCCAAAATTCTGATCTGACCCGAAATCTCGATTAGACCCGAATCGACCCAAGTAGACCCGAATATCCCGAAACTTTTGAACTGAACTAAATTTCAACACGACCCGAAAATCTCGAATTGACCTAATACCCCGATCTGACTTGAAAACTCGAATCGACTCGAATCGACCCGAATTAACCCGAATAACCCGAACTGACCCGAAACCTCGAATAGAACCGAATCGACTCGAATATCCCAAAACTCCCGAACTGACCCAAAACCTTGATTAGACTCGAATCGACCCAAAAGTCCCAAAACGACCCGAAACCTCGACTAGACCCGAATCGACCCGAATATCCCGAAAACCCTAAATCGACCCAAATCTCGTTCTGATTCAAATACGCCAGGGACCTGAATTGACCCGAAAACCGGAATCGACCTGAAAATCCCAAAATTCTGATCTGACCCGAAATCTTGATTAGACCCGAATTGACCCGAACATCCCAAAACTCCCGAACTGACCTCAATCTCGACCTTAACACCCCAAAATCCCGAACTAACGATACTGCGACTACTAAAAAAATGTGTTATTGCTTAAATAAAATTTTTTATTTTATTAAATATTTTTATTGTATTGAATGATTTTAAATGAATATTAATATTATAATAAGTACGACTCAGATTCACTCGTTTCGTGGCGTGTACGGTATTATAAATTACTTTAATAGTCCCACGGTTCGTTTCTCTAAAATTATTTCCAGCATACCATAACTAACATTCAAGAGAGTATGATTCATTATCTGCATTTACGAGTTTGCCATAAATGTGAGAATCCCGCCGAGTCCAGAATGAGTGACTATCAGAGGTAGAAATTTTGAGGAAACCATCAGACCGAATTGACCGCACTTCATGTTTCAGATACATTATATTATATCTCGGACGTTCTGCCTAAGGATTTTAGGAACGTTTCACTTGTGAACCGTGATTTTTGCGGTGGCCTTAAAAACTGAAACAGGCAAAAGCTTCTAGTTCTCGGAAGCGGAATACTAGAAAATCGTCTTGGAAGTCAGCGTACTGGAAATTTTTACGACATTTCTGTAAAGCATTTTGAAAATCCCTATAAAATTCTACCGCTTTGACTTCTTTCAAAATTCATTTCGTTTTTTCTGATATTTCGAGAAATTTATATCTCGACCCGGCCCGAACTTGCTAAAATCCCGAATTGACCCGAAACCCAGATCTGACCCGAAACTCGTATCGATCAGAATATTCTGAAAACCCTGAACTAAATTAAATATCGACTCGACCCGAATACTCAAATTCCTGAATTGACCCGAAATCCAGATTTAACCCGAAACTTTAATCGACCCGAGAATTCCAAAAACCCTGAACGAAACTAAATTTTGACTCGACCCGAACATTCCAAAATCCCGAAATGGCCCAAAATCTGTATTTGACCCGAATCGACCCGAATGTCCCGAAATTCCTGAACTGACTTAAACCTCGACCCGACCCGAACACCAGAAAATCTCGAATTTACCTCAACTTTGAATTTGACCTAAAAACTCGAATCGACCCGAATATTCCGAAACCCCTAAACCAATTTAAATCTGGTTCTGATCCGAACCCTAAAAAATCCCGAAATGACCCGAAATCCTGATTTGACTCGAATCGACCCGAGCATCCCGAAATTCCTGAACTTAACTAAATCTCGACCCGACCCGAACACCTGAAAATCCCGAATTTACCTCAACTTTGAATTTGACCCGAAAACTCGAATCGACCCGAATTATTCCGAATCGACCCGAATATCCCGAAACTCCTAAACCAATTTAAATATCGTTCTGATGCGAACTCCAAAAAATTCCAAAATCATGATTTGACCCGAATCGACCCGAGCATCCCAAAATTCCTGAACTTACTTAAACCTTGACCCGACCCGAACACCTGAAAATCCCGAATTTACCTCAACTTTGAATTTGACCTAAAAACTCGAATCGACCCGAATTATCCCGAATCGACCCGAATATCCCGAAACCCCTAAACCAATTTAAATCTCCTTCTGATCCGAACTCCAAAAAATTCCAAAATCATGATTTGACCCGAATCGACCCGACCATCCCGAAATTTCTGAACTTACCTAAATCTCGACCCAACCCGAACACCTGAAAATCTCGAATTTACCTCAAACTCCAATTTCGACCCGAAAACATGAATCGACCCGAATTATCCCGAGTCGACCCGAATTACACCGAATCGACCCGAATTATCTCGAATCGATCCGAATATCCCGAAACCCCTAAACCAATTTAAATCTCGTTCTGATCCAAACACAAATATCCCGAAATGGCCCTAAATCCGTATTTGACCCGAATCGACCCGAATATCCCGAAATTCCTGAACTTACCTAAACGTTGACCCGACCCGAACACCTGAAAATCCCGAATTTACCTCAACTTTGAATTTGACCCGAAAACTCGAATCGACCCGAATTATCCCGAATCGACCCGTATATCCCGTAACCCCTAAACCAATTTAAATCTCGTTCTGATCCGAACTCCAAAAAAACCCGAAATGACCCGAAATCCTGATTTGACTCGAATCGACCCGAGCATCCCGAAATTTCTGAACTTACCTAAATCTCGACCCAACCCGAACACCTGAAAATCTCGAATTTACCTCAAATTCCAATTTCGACCCGAAAACTTGAATCGACCCGAATTATCCCGAGTCGACCCGAATTACACCGAATCGACCCGAATTATCTCGAATCGGTCCGAATATCCCGAAACCCCTAAACCAATTTAAATCTCGTTCTGATCCGAACTCCAAAAAAACCCGAAATGACCCGAAATCCTGATTTGACTCGAATCGACCCGAGCATCCCGAAATTTCTGAACTTACCTAAATCTCGACCCAACCCGAACACCTGAAAATCTCGAATTTACCTCAAATTCCAATTT